>WNGS01067183.1:0-11425 GCA_020271785.1 Procambarus virginalis | reverse complement strand
ACATGGAGAGAACATACAAATAAAGGTTTGGATAACCTGAAGTTTATCCAAACCTGTATTTGTACGACCAGTATGTTAATATACCAACACACCATGGTCCAGTATGGTAATATCACAACACACCATGGTCCAGTATGGTAATATCACACACCATGGTCCAGTATGGTAATATCACAACACACCATGGTCCAGTATGGTAATATAACAACACACCATGGTCCAGTATGGTAATATCACAACACACCATGGTCCAGTATGGTAATATCACAACACACCATGGTCCAGTATGGTAATATAACAACACACCATGGACCAGTATGGTAATATCACAACACACCATGGACCAGTATGGTAATATCACAACACACCATGGACCAGTATGGTAATATAACAACACACCATGGACCAGTATGGTAATATCACAACACACCATGGACCAGTATGGTAATATCACAACACACCATGGACCAGTATGGTAATATCACAACACACCATGGACCAGTATGGTAATATAACAACACACCATGGACCAGTATGGTAATATCACAACACACCATGGACCAGTATGGTAATATCACAACACACCATGGACCAGTATGGTAATATCACAACACACCATGGACCAGTATGGTAATATCACAACACACCATGGACCAGTATGGTAATATCACAACACACCATGGACCAGTATGGTAATATCACAACACACCATGGACCAGTATGGTAATATCACAACACACCATGGACCAGTATGGTAATATCACAACACACCATGGACCAGTATGGTAATATCACAACACACTATGGACCAGTATGGTAATATCACAACACACCATGGACCAGTATGGTAATATCACAACACACCATGGACCAGTATGGTAATATCACAACACACCATGGACCAGTATGGTAATATCACAACACACCATGGACCAGTATGGTAATATCACAACACACCATGGACCAGTATGGTAATATCACAACACACCATGGACCAGTATGGTAATATCACAACACACTATGGACCAGTATGGTAATATCACAACACACCATGGACCAGTATGGTAATATCACAACACACCATGGACCAGTATGGTAATATCACAACACACCATGGACCAGTATGGTAATATCACAACACACCATGGACCAGTATGGTAATATCACAACACACTATGGACCAGTATGGTAATATCACAACACACCATGGACCAGTATGGTAATATCACAACACACCATGGACCAGTATGGTAATATCACAACACACCATGGACCAGTATGGTAATATCACAACACACCATGGACCAGTATGGTAATATCACAACACACCATGGACCAGTATGGTAATATCACAACACACCATGGACCAGTATGGTAATATCACAACACACCATGGACCAGTATGGTAATATCACAACACACCATGGACCAGTATGGTAATATCACAACACACCATGGACCAGTATGGTAATATCACAACACACCATGGACCAGTATGGTAATATCACAACACACCATGGACCAGTATGGTAATATCACAACACACCATGGACCAGTATGGTAATATCACAACACACCATGGACCAGTATGGTAATATCACAACACACCATGGACCAGTATGGTAATATCACAACACACCATGGACCAGTATGGTAATATCACAACACACCATGGACCAGTATGGTAATATCACAACACACCATGGACCAGTATGGTAATATCACAACACACCATGGACCAGTATGGTAATATCACAACACACCATGGACCAGTATGGTAATATCACAACACACCATGGACCAGTATGGTAATATCACAACACACCATGGACCAGTATGGTAATATCACAACACACCATGGACCAGTATGGTAATATCACAACACACCATGGACCAGTATGGTAATATCACAACACACCATGGACCAGTATGGTAATATCACAACACACTATGGACCAGTATGGTAATATCACAACACACTATGGACCAGTATGGCAACAGTCAGTGAAAACTGTTAACAAACAGTTATAAAACATAATTACCATAACTATTACAATTAACATAATTATTAGTAGTGACAGTGTCAGACCACGAAGGAAGAATTGAAACAGGAATTTCCTTAAGTACTTTCGTATTTAATAATACATCTTCAGAAGGGTGAGTTACATGTACATAGATTTGGACATATATAGGCAGGAGAGAGGTGAAGTGAAGTGAGGTACAATGATAAATGTATGACTGGGAAAGGGTGGATGTAAATAGGGGGCTGCATCCTATGGGCCAATAGGCCCATATGTTGATATTAATAAAATAGTGGATATTAACATGGTATTAGTGAGACAAATGTGTATCAATGATCCTACTAAAAACGCCCTTTAACTGATCAATCAAAAATGGATCTAAACTATACAAACCACTGCTAATGTTCAAGTTACATAATTTTGTAATCTGTATTAAAGCAGATTCAGTTATGTTCCTATTGAAAGTGCTTTTACAATTTGTTATTGAAGAAGCCATCTCCCAATCAATTTGGTGGGAATTTTCTGACAAATGAACAAACAACACATTCGACAATTGGCCGTGTCTTACAGAGCATTTATGTTGCGACATTCTACATATCAAATCTTAAGATGTTTGCCCAACATAGAACCTATTATAATCTTTACAAGGTATATTATAAATGACACAATTATCACTACGAGGACTGTTTCTAACTAATAGTTTTCTAACAGTATTTTCGTAATTAAACAATACATGTATATCAAAAAGTTTCAAGGCCTTGACAATATTTTCAAACCCAGAAAAATATGTCTTGAGATACATAGAGGAAAATATAGATTTTTTCACATTGTATCTATGCCCTGAGAAATAATGAACATAGATAAATTATTCGTAGACTTTCTGTAAAGACTAAATTTTAGTGAACACTCTTCCCTATGAATAAGTATATCTAAGAATGGCAAACATTTATCAATTTCAGTCTCCATAGTAAATTTTCTAGAGGTGACTTGATCATTAAGTTTAGCTACAATTCGTCTGTGTTTACATCTGTAGGCCATACACACAAAATATCACCAACATATTTAAACCATGGAATGATTCCAGGGGTAATTATTGAAACAAATTCGTCATCATGAGTAAATTTTCGTGATTTAAACACATAATTATTAGTAGTGTTTAGCAGTAATATTATTTACAGACTAACAAGCACCGACCAATTTACAACTGTAGAGTAACACTATGGATAATGAAATATTATATATTATATTACATTGTTATATTTTGGTGTAAAATATATACAAGGCAACTTATCCACAGCTAAGTTTTGTTACTTAACTTTATCAGTGTTTGACCCCAAGTGTGGGACCTGAGTGATAGTGAGGTGATGGTGATGTACCAGTGATGGTGAGGTGATGGTGATGTACCAGTGATGGTGAGGTCATGGTGATATAGCAGTGATAGTGAGGTGATGGTGATGTACCAGTGATGGTGAGGTGAGGGTGATGTACCCGTGATAGTGTGGTCATGGTGATATAGCAGTGATAGTGAGGTGATGGTGATGTACCAGTGATAGTGTGGTCATGGTGATATAGCAGTGATAGTGAGGTGATGGTGATGTACCAGTGATAGTGTGGTCATGGTGATATAGCAGTGATAGTGAGGTGATGGTGATGTACCAGTGATAGTGTGGTCATGGTGATATAGCAGTGATAGTGAGGTGATGGTGATGTACCAGTGATGGTGAGGTCATGGTGATATAGCAGTGATAGTGAGGTGATGTACCAGTGATGGTGAGGTGAGGGTGATGTACCAGTGATAGTGTGGTCATGGTGATATAGCAGTGATAGTGAGGTGATGGTGATGTACCAGTGATGGTGAGGTGATGGTGATGTACCAGTGATAGTGAGGTCATGGTGATACAGCAGTGATAGTGAGGTCATGGTGATATAGCAGTGATGGTGAGGTCATGGTGATGTACCAGTGATAGTGAGGTGAGGGTGATATACCAGTGATAGTGTGGTCATGGTGATATAGCAGTGATAGTGAGGTGATGGTGATGTACCAGTGATGGTGAGGTGATGGTGATGTACCAGTAATAGTGAGGTCATGGTGATATAGCAGTGATAGTGAGGTCATGGTGATATAGCAGTGATAGTGAGGTGATGGTGATGTACCAGTGATGGTGAGGTCATGGTGATACAGCAGTGATAGTGAGGTGATGGTGATGTACCAGCGACGGTGAGGTCATGGTGATATAGCAGTGATAGTGAGGTGATGGTGATGTACCAGTGATGGTGAGGTGATGGTGATGTACCAGTGATGGTGAGGTCATGGTGATATAGCAGTGATAGTGGTGATGGTGATGTACCAGTGATGGTGATGTACCAGTGATAGTGTCGTCATGGTGATATAGCAGTGATAGTAGGTGATGGGTGATGCAGTGATAGTGAGGTGATGGTGAGGTGATGGTGAGGTCGTGGTGATATAGCAGTGATGGTGATATACCAGTGATGGTAAGGTGATGGTGATATAACAGTGATAGTGAGGTGGTGATGATATAGCAGTGATAGTGAGGTGATGGTGATATACAAGTGATAGTGAGGTGGTGATGATATACCAGTGATAGTGATATACCAGTGACAGTGAGGTGATGATATACCAGTGATAGTGAGGTGATGGTGATATACCAGTGATAGTGAGGTGGTGATATAGCAGTGATAGTGAGGTGATGGTGACATAGTGATGGTAATATAGGAGGTGGTGATATAGCAAGTGATAGTGAGGTGATGGTGATATAACAGTGATAGTGAGGTGGTGATGTTATAGCAGTGATAGTGAGGTGGTGATGATATAGCAGTGATAGTGAGGTGGTGATGATATACCAGTGATAGTGAGGTGGTGATGATATACCAGTGATAGTGAGGTGATGGTGATATACCAGTGATAGTGAGGTGGTGATGATATACCAGTGATAGTGAGGTGATGGTGATATACCAGTGATAGTGAGGTGATGATATAGCAGTGATAGTGAGGTGACGGTGATATAAAAAGTGATGGTGATATAGGAGGTGATGGTGATATAGCAAGTGATAGTGAGGCGATGGTGATATAGAAGTGATAGTGAGGTGAAGGTGATATAAAAAGTGATGGTGATATAGGTAATGGTGATATAGCAAGTGATAGTGGGGTGATGGTGATATAGAAGTGATAGTGATGTGAAGGTGATATAGAAAGTAATGGTGATATAGCAAGTGATAGTGAGGTGATGGTGATATAGAAGTGATAGTGAGGTGATGGTGATGTACCAGTGATGGTGATATAGCAGTGATAGTGAGGTGAAGGTGATATAGCAAGTGATGGTGATATAGCAGGTGATGGTGATATAGCAAGTGATAATGAGGTGATGGTGATATAGAAGTGATAGTGAGGTGATGGTGATATAACAGTGGTAGTGAGGTGATGGTGATATAGCAGTGGTAGTGTGATGGTGATAAAGCAGTGGTAGTGTGATGGTGATAAAGCAGTGGTAGTGTGATGGTGATAAAGCAGTGGTAGTGAGGTGGTGATATAGCAGTGATAGTGAGTTGAAGGAAATATAGCAGTGATGGTGCAGTAGTGGTGATGTAGCAATGATAGTGATATATTAGTGAAAGGAGGAAATATATCAGTGTGAGGTGATAAAGCAGTGAAAGTGAAATGATGTTGGTGAAGCAGTAAAAGTGATAGTGAACTGTTGGTGATATAACAGTGACAACAGCTGTCATATAGTGACACCAACAGTTACTCAACATGGTTAGTACATGATCCCAGGTGTGAGACCTGAGGTGATGGTGATATAGCGAGGTGATAGTGATATAGCATTGATAGGTGACAGTACTGTGAAAGAGCAATTGATGGTGATACAGCAGTGATAGTCACGTATGATAGTTAAACACCAAAAATAGTGAAGTTATGATAATATAGTGATAAAGGTTGAACATTGGCATCAAACCCACAGTCCATAGTGATGCAGGAGTGATGGTGATGGGTTATGGTACAGTGAACTAGAGTGGCAGCACAACACTACAGTAGTGATGGTGATGGTACAGTGAACTATAGTGGCAGCACAACACCACAGTAGTGATGGTGGTGGTACAGTGAACTAGAGTGGCAGCCCAACACCACAGTAGTGATGGTGATGGTACAGTGAACTATAGTGGCAGCACAACACTACAGTAGTGATGGTGATGGTACAGTGAACTATAGTGGTAGCACAACACCACAGTAGTGATGGTGGTGATACAGTGAACTATAGTGGCAGCACAACACTTCAGTAGTGATGGTGATGGTACAGTGAACTATAGTGGCAGCACAACACCACAGTAGTGATGGTGGTGGTACAGTGAACTAGAATGGCAGCACATCACAGTAGTGATGGTGGTGGTACAGTGAACTAGAGTGGCAGCCCAACACCACAGTTGTGATGGTGATGGTACAGTGAACTATAGTGGCAGCACAACACCACAGAAGTAATGGTGATGGTACAGTGAACTAGAATGGCAGCACATCACAGTAGTAATGGTGGTGGTACAGTGAACTAGAATGGCAGCACATCACAGTAGTAATGGTGGTGGTACAGTGAACTAGAGTGGCAGCACAACACCACAGTAGTGATGGTGGTGGTACAGTGAACTAGAGTGGCAGCACATCACAGTAGTGATGGTGGTGGTACAGTGAACTAGAGTGGCAGCACAACACCACAGTAGTGATGGTGGTGGTACAGTGAACTAGAGTGGCAGCACAACACAGTAGTGATGGTGATGGTACAGTGAACTAGAGTGGCAGCACAACACCACAGTAGTGATGGTGGTGGTACAGTGAACTAGAGTGGCAGCACAACACCACAGTAGTGATGGTACAGTGAACTAGAGTGGCAGCACAACACCACAGTAGTGATGGTACAGTGAACTAGAGTGGCAGCACAACACCACAGTAGTGATGGTGATGGTACAGTGAACTAGAGTGGCAGCACAACACCACAGTAGTGATGGTACAGTGAACTAGAGTGGCAGCACAACACCACAGTAGTGATGGTACAGTGAACTAGAGTGGCAGCACAACACCACAGTAGTGAGTGGTGGTACAGTGAACTAGAGTGGCAGCACAACACCACAGTAGTGATGGTGGTGGTACAGTGAACTAGAGTGGCAGCACAACACCACAGTAGTGATGGTGGGTACAGTGAACTAGAGTGGCAGCACAACCCACAGTAGTGATGGTGATGGTACAGTGAACTAGAGTGGCGCACAACACCACAGTAGTGATGGTGTGGTACAGTGAACTAGAGTGGCAGCACAACACCACAGTAGTGATGGTGATGGTACAGTGAACTAGAGTGGCAGCACAACACCACAGTAGTGATGGTGGTGGTACAGTGAACTAGAGTGGCAGCACAACACCACAGTAGTGATGGTACAGTGAACTAGAGTGGCAGCACAACACCACAGTAGTGATGGTACAGTGAACTATAGTGGCAGCACAACACCACAGTAGTGATGGTGATGGTACAGTGAACTAGAGTGGCAGCACAACACCACAGTAGTGATGGTGATGGTACAGTGAACTAGAGTGGCAGCACAACACCACAGTAGTGATGGTGGTGTACAGTGAACTAGAGTGGCAGCACAACCACAGTAGTGATGGTGTGGTACAGTGAACTAGAGTGGCAGCACAACACCACAGTAGTGATGGTGATGGTACAGTGAACTAGAGTGGCAGCACAACACCACAGTAGTGATATGGTACAGTGAACTAGAGTGGCAGCACAACACCACAGTAGTGATGGTGGTGGTACAGTGAACTAGAGTGGCAGCACAACACCACAGTATTGATGGTACAGTGAAGTAGAGTGGCAGCACAACACCACAGTAGTGATGGTACAGTGAACTAGAGTGGCAGCACAACACCACAGTAGTGATGGTGGTGGTACAGTGAACTAGAGTGGCAGCACAACACCACAGTAGTGATGGTGGTGGTACAGTGAACTAGAGTGGCAGCACAACACCACAGTAGTGATGGTACAGTGAACTAGAGTGGCAGCACAACACCACAGTAGTGATGGTGGTGGTACAGTGAACTAGAGTGGCAGCACAACACCACAGTAGTGATGGTGGTGGTACAGTGAACTAGAGTGGCAGCACAACACCACAGTAGTGATGGTGGTGGTACAGTGAACTAGAGTGGCAGCACAACACCACAGTAGTGATGGTGGTGGTACAGTGAACTAGAGTGGCAGCACAACCCACAGTAGTGATGGTGGTGGTACAGTGAACTAGAGTGGCAGCACAACACCACAGTAGTGATGGTGGTGGTACAGTGAACTAGAGTGGCAGCACAACACCACAGTAGTGATGGTGATGGTACAGTGAACTAGAGTGGCAGCACAACACCACAGTAGTGATGGTGGTGGTACAGTGAACTAGAGTGGCAGCACACCACAGTAGTGATGGTGGTGGTACAGTGAACTAGAGTGGCAGCACAACACCACAGTAGTGATGGTGGTGGTACAGTGAACTAGAGTGGCAGCACAACACCACAGTAGTGATGGTGGTGGTACAGTGAACTAGAGTGGCAGCACAAACACCACAGTAGTGATGGTACAGTGAACTAGAGTGGCAGCACAACACCACAGTAGTGATGGTACAGTGAACTAGAGTGGCAGCACAACACCACAGTAGTGATGGTGGTGGTACAGTGAACTAGAGTGGCAGCACAACACCACAGTAGTGATGGTACAGTGAACTAGAGTGGCAGCACAACACCACAGTAGTGATGGTGGTGGTACAGTGAACTAGAGTGGCAGCACAACACCACAGTAGTGATGGTGGTGGTACAGTGAACTAGAGTGGCAGCACAACACACAGTAGTGATGGTGGTGGTACAGTGAACTAGAGTGGCAGCACAACACCACAAGTGATGGTGGTACAGTGAACTAGAGTGGCAGCACAACACCACAGTAGTGATGGTGGTGGTACAGTGAACTAGAGTGGCAGCACAACACCACAGTAGTGATGGTACAGTGAACTAGAGTGGCAGCACAACACCACAGTAGTGATGGTGATGGTACAGTGAACTAGAGTGGCAGCACAACACCACAGTAGTGATGGTGGGGTACAGTGAACTAGAGTGGCAGCACAACACCACAGTAGTGATGGTGGTGGTACAGTGAACTAGAGTGGCAGCACAACACCACAGTAGTGATGGTGGGGTACAGTGAACTAGAGTGGCAGCACAACACACAGTAGTGATGGTGGTGGTACAGTGAACTAGAGTGGCAGCACAACACCACAGTAGTGATGGTGGTGGTACAGTGAACTAGAGTGGCAGCACAACACCACAGTAGTGATGGTGATGGTACAGTGAACTAGAGTGGCAGCACAACACCACAGTAGTGATGGTGGTGGTACAGTGAACTAGAGTGGCAGCACAACAACACAGTAGTGATGGTGGTGGTACAGTGAACTAGAGTGGCAGCACAACACCACAGTAGTGATGGTGGTGGTACAGTGAACTAGAGTGGCAGCACAACACCACAGTAGTGATGGTGGTGGTACAGTGAACTAGAGTGGCAGCACAACACCACAGTAGTGATGGTGGTGGTACAGTGAACTAGAGTGGCAGCACAACACCACAGTAGTGATGGTGGTGGTACAGTGAACTAGAGTGGCAGCACAACACCACAGTAGTGGTGGTACAGTGAACTAGAGTGGCAGCACAACACCACAGTAGTGATGGTGATGGTACAGTGAACTAGAGTGGCAGCACAACACCACAGTAGTGATGGTACAGTGAACTAGAGTGGCAGCACAACACCACAGTAGTGGTGGTGGTACAGTGAACTAGAGTGGCAGCACAACACCACAGTAGTGATGGTACAGTGAACTAGAGTGGCAGCACAACACCACAGTAGTGATGGTGATGGTACAGTGAACTAGAGTGGCAGCACAACACCACAGTAGTGATGGTGATGGTACAGTGAACTAGAGTGGCAGCACAACACCACAGTAGTGATGGTACAGTGAACTAGAGTGGCAGCACAACACCACAGTAGTGATGTACAGTGAACTAGAGTGGCAGCACAACACCACAGTAGTGATGGTACAGTGAACTAGAGTGGCAGCACAACACCACAGTAGTGATGGTACAGTGAACTAGAGTGGCAGCACAACACCACAGTAGTGATGGTGATGTGGTACAGTGAACTAGAGTGGCAGCACAACACCACAGTAGTGATGGTACAGTGAACTAGAGTGGCAGCCCAACACCACAGTAGTGATGGTGATGGTACAGTGAACTAGAGTGGCAGCACAACACCACAGTAGTGATGGTACAGTGAACTAGAGTGGCAGCACAACACCACAGTAGTGATGATGGTGGTACAGTGAACTAGAGTGGCAGCACAACACCACAGTAGTGATGGTGGTGGTACAGTGAACTAGAGTGGCAGCACACACCACAGTAGTGATGGTGGGTACAGTGAACTAGAGTGGCAGCACAACACCACAGTAGTGATGGTACAGTGAACTAGAGTGGCAGCACAACACCACAGTAGTGATGGTGTGGTACAGTGAACTAGAGTGGCAGCACAACACCACAGTAGTGATGGTGGTGGTACAGTGAACTAGAGTGGCAGCACAACACCACAGTAGTGATGGTACAGTGAACTAGAGTGGCAGCACAACACCACAGGTGATGGTACAGTGAACTAGAGTGGCAGCACAACACCACAGTAGTGATGGTGGTGGTACAGTGAACTAGAGTGGCAGCACAACACCACAGTAGTGATGGTGGTGGTACAGTGAACTAGAGTGCAGCACAACACCACAGTAGTGATGGTACAGTGAACTAGAGTGGCAGCACAACACCACAGTAGTGATGGTACAGTGAACTAGAGTGGCAGCACAACACCACAGTAGTGATGGTGGTGGTACAGTGAACTAGAGTGGCAGCACAACACCACAGTAGTGATGGTGGTGGTACAGTGAACTAGAGTGGCAGCACAACACCACAGTAGTGATGGTACAGTGAACTAGAGTGGCAGCACAACACCACAGTAGTGATGATGGTGGTACAGTGAACTAGAGTGGCAGCACAACACCACAGTAGTGATGGTGGTGGTACAGTTACAGTGAACTAGACTGGCAGCACAACACCACAGTCCACCCACAGTCACCTCCGTAATGTTACTGTGGTTGACTGCTGCCCTCACCACATCCAGGCCGCTCACCACATCACCGAAGACACCTACCACTGGCGACCACCCGGGCGTTCCTGGTGGTGATGGTGAACTGGGCACACCTGGGACCCCTCGGCCCACCCGAGGCCCGCACAGCTCCTGCCCGGCCTGACTTCCGGTACTGCCCGTGGAGGTCAGGCAGCAGTGGGG
>WNGS01067181.1:0-14633 GCA_020271785.1 Procambarus virginalis | reverse complement strand
GTGGAGGACTGACCCGTGAATTCTTGAAAAAGTGGACTTGGCGTAAATACCTGAGAAGAAGTGCACACAGGGAAGGGCCTTGAGTGCTGTGCTAGGAGGACTCACTGTGATAGAAGATCACAGAGGTTTTTGTGGTGTCTTGTGTGAAAGTGACTCATGCGGTGCTATCTGCGGTGTGTAGATGTTGGTGTATATTTCTATAAATAATTACATGTACATAATATTTCAGGACATTTGGTGATGGATTTCTCTAGTGTTGTTACCCCACCCCTTTCTCCATTTAGTTGATTGTTACTGCTCAGTTCTTGATAACTGTTATTGCCCTCAGGAGGGGCAGTAGCAGTGATCTAGGGCATTTCACTGATCCTTGGGCATTTCTAGGCACTAGTGCATAGAAATGATATTTCAAGTTTTGACTAACAGGAATGCAGTTCATAATCAGCATACAGATAATATTTTCATGATGACTTGTTCAACATAACATTTATGAGAGCATTTCAGTATTTGGACTTTATATGTAATTTCTATATATTGCTGCTGATAGCATTTTATAGCTAGATACAATAGTTTATTTATAATAACTTGCCGGCTGAGTTTTGCGTTTGGATTTGAAACTGATAATGACTTTGTTCTGGTTTTCAGGTCTTTATTTATGAAGCCTGAAACATAAATTTAAACTGGCCTTTTTCGAACACATTATGACTCAGTCGATGATTTTGGAATATTTACCTGGAATATCTGTGCCTATTAGTGTTAGTTCAAGCTCTAACTAACAGGAGTTTAGTGACTCAAAAGTAACTCTAGCACGTTGGTCAATACTGAACAAGAGGATGAATTCAAAACATTATCTTTCATATACTTCTCTTCCTTTTTTTCATTGCATCTTCTACTTATTGGAATATAAGTAGATCATCAATATCGCAAAAGTATTAGCGTTTCCACTACCGCCCACAAGATGGGTATGGGGGCATAATAAATGAACTAAACTAACTAACAATAGTGCCTATGCAGCTGCAGATCTACTGCCTCTCAACCCTTCCAACAATGGACCAATAAAACCATAAGAAATAATTGACCCATATCTTCGGAAAGATTCCTTCAAGATATTATTGTAATATGCAAAAGCGTAGCTCCACCGTCCGCTTATATATTACTTAGTGTGAGTCTTCAGTTGAAGGCGCACATTCCCCACTACGCCGCCTCCTCCTCCATACTACCACACATTATGAAATTCCTGCCTGGCGCTCCTGGCATGCTCCAGGTACCTCCCCACGGCTCATATAACCCTTAAACACTCTCAAAATTCACCCGGGCTCCTTCACCACCTCCAGTGACCGGGTGTATATGTTTCATCTAAATGTGTTGAAGAAATTTTTATTAATTAGTTACTCAGTGTGTTGAAAAGAGACCTGAACGAATTGTGCAGTTGTTCTAATGGCTGGTAGGGTCCTGGACGAATGGTGCAGCTGTCCTAATGTTTGGTAGGGTCCTGGACGAATGGTGCTGCAGTCCTAATAGTTGGTAGGGTCCTGGACGAATAGTGCATCTGTTCTAATGATTGGTTGGGTCCTGTATGATTGGTACAGCTGTCCTAATGGTTGATAGGGACCTGGACGAATTTTGCGGCTGTCCTAATGGTAGGTATGGGTCCTGGATAAATGGTGCAGCTGTCCTAATGGATGGTAGGGTCATGGACGAATGGTACAGCTTTCATAATGGTTGGTAGGGTAGTGGACGAATGGTGCAGCTGTCCTAATGGTTGGTAGGGTCATGGACGAATGGTGCAGCTGTCCTAATGGTTGGTAGGGTCCTGGACAAATGGTGCAGCTGTCCTGATGTTTGGGAGGGACCTGGACCAATGGTGCAGCTGTCCTAATGATTGGTAGGGTCCTGGACGAATGGTGCAGCTGTCCTGGTGTTTTGAGGGACCTGGACAAACGGTACAGCTGTCCTAAGGGTGGTAGGGTTTTGGACGAATGGTGCAGCAGTCCTAATGGTAGGTAGAGACCTGGACGAATAAAGCAGCTGTTCTAAGAGTAGGTTCATAAACGGGCCACTCGTGCATCTGTTTAGAGAGTGGGTTTGGACCTGGACGAATGGTTTATCTGTTCTGTTGTTGGGTGGAACGCAGGACAAGTGGTATCGCTGGTGTGGCCTTGTCCCTTGCAGGTGTGGCCTTGATCCCTGAAGGTGTAGCATTGTTCCTCTGTGGGTATACCTTTGACCTCTTATGGTGTGGCATTGACCCCTGCAGGTTTGGCCTAGGCCCCTGCATGTGTGGCCTTGACCCATGCAGGTGTACTCTTTATCCCTCATGGTGTTGTCCTGACCCCTTATCGTGTGGCCTTGACCCCTGCAGGTTTGGTCTTGGTCCCTGCAGGTGTGGTCTTGGCCCCTGCAGGTGTGGCCTTGGCCCTGCAAGTGTGGCCTTGACCAACCACCTTCTGTGTTGACAGACCACTTGATGTACAGCCACCCCATACTAGCACCTTTAATCTTAGATCTAGACCTTTCGTTTCAACCGTGCACACACCACATGTCTATGGCTAGATGTCAACGAGTTTACCTCTCAGGATGAAAATTTGTCACATGCAGTTTCATCTGTTCCTGACCTTTAGTCAGAGCCAGAGTTGTATAGTGCTCTGGCCGATCTAGGTGTAGATATCCACAGAATTTATAATTAAGTGCATTCTGCAGTTATTCTGTTTTGTTTGGCAAAATTCACTCCACAGTATTTCTAACCCATGTGTCCTATTATTACCTTTACAATTATATATATAATATATAATATATATATATATAATATATATATATATATATTATATATATATTATATTATATATATATATATATATATATATATATATATATTATATATATATATATAATATATAATATATATATTATATATTATCATATATATATATATATATAATATATATATTGATATAATATATATATATATATAATATATATATATATAAGTATATATAAATATATATATATATATATGCATAATAAAGATTTTTTTTTCAAATTCATTTTTTCATAAATCAGGTGCCATTGTTAAGTTTACTGTGCCATTTGTGTTTTTACAATGCATGTCATCAAAAATTCTGTTAAAGTTCTAGCAACCACACTGAGACCAGTGATTCCTGACCGCTGTCACTCAGATGTTAGCCTTATCGATCAAGTCCTTGTATATAGCTTGTAAATATATTGCACATAATTTTTTTTCTGTTGTCTAATCTTAAAATTCCTTTGTGGTTGTTAGGGTAGGACTTATGTTCCATTAAACCAGATAATTGTCTTTAGTTATTTTTCCAAGCACATGCCATTAATTAACACATGTTAATTATTTTGTTTTAGGCACCACCTTAAATTGCATTGTTCATACCTAATATCTAGACATGTATATGTTCTCCATGCTATTATTCAGTTCAAGCATTGTCATCATGATTTTTCACCTAATATGTTCTAGTTTGTTTGACCACATGCCGAACAGTGTTAGTATCTCACGCACCTGAGCTTCTTATAATGTTTAATATGCACTTTCGCATGTAACCCATTATTGAATGCCACCGAGGTCCTTTTCAATATCATTGTAACTATCCAGTTAGCCAGAGCTTGTCGACAAGGAACGTCGACTTGGTAGCGTGTCTGAGCGGTGTTAATATTCAAATTGTACGACGGTTGGGAAATAGCCAATAAGATTCAAGTAAGCACCTGACGTCATTCTCCACAGAGAGCTGGTACCAGCCATTCTGGCGAGCAGTCAGTATTCTCACAGACCAGAGTTAGGTAGGACCACGGCAGGCCAGATATCCAACTTGTTACCTTCCTCAATAAACTGCTGAAGTCATCAATTGTATATTCTCTACTATCCAGCAAGAACTATATACATCAAGAAGGGAAATAATATTAACCCCTTCTGGTGTGATATTGGCCCCTTCTGGTGTGACCTTGATCCTTTCTGGTGTGACCTTGGCCCCTTCTGGTGTGACCTTGACCCCTTCTGGTGTGACCTTGGTCCCTTCTGATGTGACCTTGACCTCTTCTGGTGTGACTTTGGCCCCTTCTGGTGTGACCTTGTCCCCTTCTGGTGTGACCTTGACCCCTTCTGGTGTGACCTTGGCCACTTCTGATGTGACCTTGGCCTCTTCTGGTGTGATCTTGGCCCCTTCTGGTGTGACCTTGGCTTCTTCTGGTGTGATCTTGGCCCCTTCTGGTGTGATCTTGGCCCCTTCTGGTGTGACCTTGTCCCCTTCTGGCGTGGCCTTGAACCCTTCTGGTGTGACCTTGTCTTCTTCTGGTGTGACCTTGAACCCTTCTGGTGTGAACTTGGCCCTCTCTGGTGTGATCTTGGCCACTTCCGGTGTGACCTTGGCCCCTTCTGGTGTGACCTTAGCCCCTTCTGGTGTGACCTTGGCCCCTTCTGGTGTGACCTTGGCCCCTTCTGGTGTGATCGTGGCCCATTCTGGTGTGATCTTTGACCCTTCTGGTGTAGCCTTGGCCCTTGCTGGTGTGACCTTCGACCCTTCTGGTGTGATCTTGGCCCCTTGTGGTGTGATCTTGGTCCTTACTGGTGTGACCTCGCCCCCTTCTGGTGTGGCCTAGCCCACCTTCTAGTGTGACCTTGGTCCCTTCTGGTGTGGCTTTGGCCCCCTTCTGGTGTGAACTTGGCCCCTTGTGGTGGTGTCCTTGGCCCCTTCCCAAGAAACAATTTAAGGTTGCCACAACGTATCTGGAATGTTTTGGAAAGTAGCGGCAATGATTGTTTTCTCGCATTAGTTACCTAATTTTGTGAGGATGTGAATAAGTTTCCAAAACAAATTGCATGAAACGTTGGCAAAAAAAAATTGAAACCTTGTGGCAACCTTAAATGTTTCATAAACAGAGTTTTTGGTATTGCTGTTATATATATAAATGTAGATATATATAAATATATTTCTACATTTAGTAAAATAAAACAGGATTATAATAGCCACCCAACACCACCGCCGCCACCCCAACACCACCGCCGCCACCCCCACACCACCGCCGCCACCTCCAACACCACCGCCGCCACCCCAACACCACCGCCGCCACCCCCACACCACCGCCGCCACCTCCAACACCACCGCCGCCACCCCCACACCACCGCTGCCACCTCCAACACCACCGCCGCCACCCTCAGCTACTACACCATGGTACTACAGCACGCCACTGTTCCAGGCTACTACTTGTCACTACACCAGGCTACTACACCAGGCTACTACACCACACCACTACACCAAACTACTACACCAGGCTACTACATAACGCCACTACGTTAGGCTACTACACCACACCACCCCACTACACCATGCCACGACACCATGCCACTACACCACACCACTACACCACACCACTACACCATGCCACAACACCAGACTACTACACCACACCACTACACCACGACATTACACCATGCTACTACACCACGCTACTACACCACACTACTACACCAGACTACTATACTATGCCACTACACCAGGCTACTACACCACACCACTACACCATGTCACTACACCAGGCTACTACACCACACTGCAACACCAGGCCACTTCACCACGGCACTACACCAGGCTACTACACCATGCTACTACACAAGGTCAATACACTACGCTAATACAAATGATAAATGAATAAAAATGATGAACCCACCATTATTATGATGCTTTGTTTTACCAAATGTAGAAATGTTTTTTTATATATTTACATTTCCTATTTTATTCATATATGAGCATTTTAACTTGAAACACTTCATAAAAGGTGTCATAAAGTTTCAAATTAGGAACAAAAGGGGTCACAAAGTTTCAAATTAGGGTACAAAAAGGGTCACAAAGTTTCAAATTAGGTTCAAATGGGGTCACAAAGTTTCAAATTGGGGTACAAAAGGGGTAACTAAGTTTCAAATTAGGGTTAGGTTCGTAGGTTTTGGTTAAAAGTTTTGGAAACCTATTTAATTCCAAACAAAATAACGTATCTAATTCGTGAAAACAAACGTATCTAATTCGTGAAAACAAACGTTTCCAATCCTTTCAAACACTTTCCAGGAACGTTGTGGAAACTTGAAATTGTTTGCTGGGGTGTGAGTGGTGGTGGTAGGGGATGGTGTGGGTGGCGGTGGTAGGGGATGGTGTGGGTGGCGGTGGTAGTGGATGGTGTGGGTGGCAGTGGTAGAGGGATGGTTGGATAAAGAGAAAATCTTTGCTAAATCATAAAATATAACAAGATGATCTAATAATATATAAGACAACAAAATGTTTTAGGAATGTTTCACACATCAATCAAGCAACATTTATAATTTATATAAATTAATTTTGAGAATAATACATATATTTTATATATAAATATGATATTAGTGTTTATTGGGATACATAATGAGTCAAATTGTGTTAAAAGAAAATTTATTAGCAAAATTATGGAAACTTATTTTATCTGATCATAAAATAACTAAATGAATTTTAAATGTTGCATATGGCCATTGTATATCATGCACAATTTAATAATAATGAATTTTACAAAAAATAAGATGAATTTTATATTTAAACATGTAAAAACTATATGTAATACATTAGGAATAAAATTGTTTTAGAAAAAAACATATATTATAAAACATTTATGTTTGGACTTTTGGATTAAAACTTTCTCAAATGCTTTACTGAACCATTTACAACTCATGTTATTCATACACCAATTGAAAACCGTAAATGAAAGTTTTCAAAACGTTTTGTGTTTGCTGGGTTCTGGTGGTGGATTTCGCCCCTTCTGATTATGCCTTGGTCCCTTCTGGTGTGACCTTGGCCCCTTCTGGTGTGGCCTTTGCCCCTTTTGGTGGTGGCCTTGGCTCCTTCAAGTGTTACCTTGGCCCCTTCTGATGAGATCTTTTGCCCCTTCTGGTGAGATCTTGACCCCTTCTGGTGTTACCTTGGCCCCTTTTGGTGTGACCTTGGACCCTTCTGGCATGACCTTGGCCCCTTCTGGTGTTACCTTGGCCCCTTCTGGTGTAACCTTGGACCCTTCTGGCATGACCTTGGCCCCTTTTGGTGTGACCTTGGACCCTTCTGGCATGACCTTGGCCCCTTCTGGTGTGACCTTGGACCCTTCTGATGTGACCCTGGCCCTTTCTGGTGTGACCTTGGCCCCTGCTGGTGTGGCCTTGGATCCTCCTGGTGTAATCTTGGCCACTTCTTTTGTGACCTTGGCCCCTTATGGTGTGACCTTGGCCCATTCTGGTGTGACCTTGGCCCCTTCTGGTGTGACCTTAGCCTTGTCTGGTGTGACCTTGGCCCCTTCTGGTGTAACGTTGGCCCCTTGTGGTGTGACCTTGGCCCCTTCTGGTGTGGGCTCTAGTCCCTTTTGGTGTGACCTTGGCCCCTTCTGGTGAGGTCTTGGTCCCTTCTGGTGTGGCCTTGAGCCCTTCTGGTGTGACCTTGGCCTCTTTTGGTGAGGCCTTGGCCCCTTCTGGCATTGCCTTGGGTCCTTCAGGTGTGATCTTGGCCCCATCTGGTGTGACCTTGGCCCCTTCTGGTGTTACCTTGGTCGTTACTGGTGTAACCTTGGCCTATTCTGGTGTGACCTTGGCACCTTATGGTGTGACCCAAACAAACACAAAACGTTGTTGAAATCTTCATCACAGTTTGAACATGGTTGAGGGGACAGATAAGTTTCATGTGTGGTTCAACAAGCACATGTGCAACCTTTAACCCAAGAATGGTTAAAGTATTTCTTTATGTAATACAGCAAATGCTGTCTTTTCTTACACAAGTTTCACCTTTATATATTACAAAAAAATTTTGTTCATGTTTAAATATTAAATTTATGTACATTATACATATAAATTGTGTATGCTGTGTCTTAGTTGTATGATAGATGTGTGAAACATTTACTTTTTATTATGATCTTGCTAAAAATTGTTTTTATAACCCTGTTTACTAAATGATGTATTCAGTAATACTGTTTTTATGTTTAAATTATATTTTTGATACTTTATGCATTATACATCAACATAAATGAAAAATGCTGCTGCATAGGTGTATGAAGGACACATGCATTATTTAATCTACCATTTTTTTAATAAAAAAATAAAGTGCATCAAAATACCTCTTTATCACATGTATCTGTATTATAGTAGATTTTACATTAAATATCAGTGAAGTACAAATAGGTGAGTAAAACTAGGTAAGTACAACTATATGAGTGAAACTAGGAGAGTACTTGTAGTTAGGTGAGTACACCTTGGTGAACACTGCTAGATGAATACAAGTAGGTGAGCACAGCTACATGAGAACAACTAGGAGAGTACATGTAGGTGAGTACAAGTTGGTGAGCACTCTTAGGTGAATACAAGAAGGTGAGTACAGCTTGGTGAGTACTGTAAGGTGAATACAAGTAGGTGAGTAACCTTACTAGCATGGTGTACAATACCAGTACAACAGACACAATAGTCCCCACTAGCATAGTGTACAATGACAGTACAACAGACACACTAATCCCCACTAGGATTGTGTACAATACCAGTACAACAGACAATAGTCCCCACTAGCATGGTGCACAATACCAGTACAACAGACACAATAGTCCCCACTAGCATGGTGTACAATACCAGTACAACAGACACAATAGTCCCCACTAGCATAGTGTACAATGACAGTACAACAGACACACTAATCCTCACTAGGATTGTGTACAATACCAGTACAACAGACAATAGTCCCCACTAGCATGGTGCACAATACCAGTACAACAGACACAATAGTCCCCACTAGCATGGTGTACAATACCAGTACAACAGACACAATAGTCCCCACTAGCATGGTGTACAATACCAGTACAACAGACACAATAGTCCCCACTAACATGGTGTACAATACCAGTACAACAGACACAATAGTCTCCACTAGCATGGTGAACAATACCAGTACAACAGACACAATAGTCCCCACTAACATGGTGTTCAATACCAGTACAACAGACACAATAGTCTCCACTAGCATGGTGAACAATACCAGTACAACAGACACAATAGTCCCCACTAACATGGTGTTCAATACCAGTACAACAGACACAATAGTCCCCACTAACATGGTGTACAATACCAGTACAACAGACAATAGTCCCCACTAACATGGTGTTCAATACCAGTGCAACTGACACAATAGTCTTTACTTGCATGGTGTGGGGAAATAGTTTATATAGTGACTCTAGTTTAATACTAATAAAATGTATAATTTTATAAATGAAAAATCAAAATTAAATCTAAGATAGCTCGAAGGACCAGAATGCATTGTTAACTGAGAGAACCATAGAGAATCTCTATGATTATATGTAAATATATTCTATTAAGAAACGACTATAAATTCTATGCATGCTAGAACCAGCTTCCCATGACACTTTTTTTTGGGGGGGGAGGTCTCCTATGAGGTTAGTCTATGTGTGTAACATACATTATGTAATAAGAATAATGATAATATGCACACACATAGATAATTATAAATAAAATGTAGTGCAAAAATACTACTGCATATTAAATTCAAATTAGGTATAAGATTAATATGCAATGATTAGAAATGCTTGACTCTCAATAATTAAATTCTATCTACAATGAAAACTGATTAAATCTCAGCTGTGACAGAGGAACATAGGTGTAGTCCAATCTCTACAACGTATTTGAGATAGTGATACTTGGAACACGTGAGTATGTGGTGGTAACACGCTTCCACAGTGGTGTTGCCCCCAGACTGTAATAATTAAATTCCATAATTTCCACTCCAAATTAGTATTCTCACACATAAATACAATATCTAAATAATTGGAGCGGAGTAAACAGCACTTACATGGGGTTTATTTTATCGCCTGCAGCGTTACGACATGGCACCTATATTAGTTATTACCTGAGCTCAAATTAACAACTGAATAAGGTAAAAATGCCTGCCGAACTGGTGCCCGTGATTCTGGTAAGCAGCGTCCTCAATCTGAAGCCCGATGATGTACGAATCCTTGCAGAATTTTCTGGTATAAAGGGACTGCTTCGAACACTGTACTGCCAGTTGATTTAATATGCTGAGATTCCCCTTCCTTCCCGAAAGTCATGCATGCGCATAGCTCACCGTGGGTGGCCCGAGCATAAATTATATTTATTTATTAAAGCTAAATAGGGAAGGAAGTGTTTATGAATACTTTATGTGGTGATGTTTGATTCTCACAGTGCATTCAGTTAATGTAGACTGCACAAATAAAATGAGAATTCTTTGGAGGTGGAAATGATTTTAGATTATGATATTATTTACTGGAACAGCAATCAAGCTGGGTAAAAGAATTCCAGTAAACTGTTGTATACTAAATAAAGTAAACCTATTACTAAATAATTATCCTTGATAAAGGAAAGTAAATGGTTGGACTTCTATTAGATCTACAGATATGTGGAAATTTATTGTCCATGGGCGGCTGTCGCAACACTGCACAGTTCTAGGAGAAATTACTTGGTTTTCCACATCCTAATGCAATGAATTCTGTGATACTAAACTACGGATTAGTCGTGTTAGTTAATTATTACGCTTAGTACAAGAAATACATCCATTGTACTAAGGATTAGTAAATGAGTATCAATGAGTATGAAGCCTAATAGAGGAAATACATCCTATTGTATTAGGAATGAGAAAAACTGTTTAAAATTTCCAACACATGGTGTACAATACCAATACAACTGACACACTAGTCCCCACTAGCATGGTGTACAATGCCAGTACAGCAGACACACTAGTCCTCACACCACACACTATGTGTGAGTGTAGCTGGTTGAGAGTGAAGTCGTGTGTGGGTGTAGTCGTGTGTGGGTGTAGTCGTGTGTGGTTGTAGTCGTGTGTTAGTTTAGTCGTGTGTGTGGGTGTAGCCGGACGTGTGTGTAGGTGGTCGAGCGTAAAGTCGTGGGGGTGTAGTCGTGTGTGGATGTAGCCAGTTGAGGGTGTTGTCGGGTGTGGGTGAAGCTGGGTGTGGTTTTAGCTGGTCGAGGGTGTAGTCGGTTGTGGGTGTAGCCAGTTGAGGGTGTAATCGTGTGTGGGGGTAGTCATGTGTGGGTGCAGCAGGGTGTGAGTGTAGCTGGTTGAGGGTGTAATCATGTGTGGGTGTACTCACTTAGTTGTACTCACCTAGTTGTGCTTGCGGGGGTTGAGCTCTGGCTCTTTGGTCCCGCCTCTCAACCGTCAATCAGCAGGTGTACAATTTCCTGAGCCTAATGGGCTCTATCATATCTACACTTGAAACTGTGTATGGAGTCAGCCTCCACCACATCGCTTCCTAATGCATTCCATTTGTCAACCACTCTGACACTAAAAAAGTTCTTTCTAATATCTCTGTGGCTCATTTGGGCACTCAGTTTCCACCTGTGTCCCCTAGAGCGTGTGCCCCTTGTGTTAAACAGCCTGTCTTTATCAACCCTGTCGATTCCCCTGAGAATCTTGAATGTGGTGATCATGTCCTCCCTAACTCTTCTGTCTTCCAACGAAGTGAGGTTTAATTCCTGCAGTCGCTCCTCGTAGCTCATACCTCTCAGCTCGGGTACTAGTCTGGTGGCAAACCTTTGAACCTTTTCCAGTTTAGTCTTATGCTTGACTAGATAGGGACTCCATGCTGGAGCCGCATACTCCAAGATTGGTCTGACATATGTGGTATATAATGTTCTGAAAGATTCCTTACACAAGTTTCTAAAGGCCGTTCTTATGTTAGCCAACCTGGCATATGCTGCTGATGTTATCCTCTTGATATGAGCTTCAGGGGACAGGTCTGGCGTGATATCAACCCCCAGGTCTTTCTCTCTCTCTGACTCTTGAAGTATTTCATCTCCCAAATGATACCTTGTATCTGGTCTCCTGCTTCCTACCCCTATCTTCATTACATTACATTTGCTTGGGTTAAACTCTAACAGTCATTTGTTCGACCATTCCTGCAGCTTGTCCAGGTCTTCTTGAAGTCTCAAGCTGTCTTCCTCTGTCTTAATCCTTCTCATAATTTTGGCGTCGTCAGCAAACATTGAGAAGAATGAGTCTATACCCTCTGGGAGATCATTTACGTATATCAGAAACAGGATAGGTCCAAGTACAGAGCCCTGTGGGACTCCACTGGTGACTTCACGCCAGTCTGAGGTCTCACCCCTCACTGTAACTCTCTGCTTCCTATTGCTTAGGTACTCCCTCATCCACTGGAGCGCCCTACCTGTTACTCCTATCGGGTAACACTCCTATCGGGTGTAATCGGGTGAGGGTGTAGCAGGTTGAGGGTGTAGCCGGTTGAAGGTGTAGCTGGTTGAGGGTGTAGCCGGTTGAGTGTGTAGCAGGTTGAGGGTGTAGCCGGTTGAGGGTATAGCCGGTTGAAGGTGTAGCTGGTTGAGGGTGTAGCCGGTTGAGGGTGTAGCAGGTTGAGGGTGTAGCCGGTTGAGGGTGTAGCTGGTTGTGGGTGTAGTAATTTGACGGTGTAGCTGGTTGAGGGTGTAGCCGGGTGAGGGTGTAGCTGGTTGAGGGTGTAGCCGGGTGAGGGTGTAGCAGTTTAAGTGTGTAGCCGGTTGAGGGTGTAGCAGGTTAAGGGTGTAGCTGGGTGAGGGTGTAGCAGGTTGAGGGTGTAGCAGGTTGAGGGTGTAGCCAGCTGAGGGTGTAGCCGGGTAAGGGTGTAGCAGGTTGAGAGTATAGACGGGTGAGGGTGTAGCAGGTTGAGGGTGTAGCCAGCTGAGGGTGTAACTGCATGAGGGTGCAGTAGATTCAGGGTGTAGACGGCTGAGGGTGTAGCAGGTTGAGGGTGTAGCCGGGTGAGGGTGTAGCAGCATGAGGGTGTAGCCGGGTGAGGGGTGTAGCCGGGTGAGTGTGTAGCCGGTTGAGGGTATAGACGCATGAGGGTGTAGCCGTGTGAGGGGTGTAGCTGGTTAAGGGTGTAATCATGTATGAGTGTAGCCGGGTGAGGGTGTAGCGGGTGTGTGTAGATGAGTACAGCCATAAAGTTCAAGAGGCTTGGTGAACTGTCACAGGATGCGGTCAAACTGTCAGTGTTTCCATCGATTGCAATAATTTGGTTTATTAATAAATCCTAGTAATATATGTACATTTGTTCCAACTTATATTACAAGACTGCAAGGAAAATAGGTATTACACAGATTAAAATGATTATCTTAGTATAAATTGCTTATGTTGGGATTTAAATTAAAATAAAAATGTACATAAAAATGGCAGCCGAGCAATACGGATAAGTTACCGGCAGGTCAAACTGTCCCCCTCCGTCTGTCTCCAGCCCTGGCAGGACACTAACACACCCTCCTCTGGTTGGTAAGAACTGAACACCACCCCAGACACCACTACTACCAACACCACACCACCCAACACCTCCCTCTCAACACGACACCAAAAACACCCCCTCTCAACACCACACCACCCAACAACCCCTCTCAACACCACACCACCAACAACCCCTCTCAACACCACACCACCAAACACCCCTCTCAACACCACACCACCAACACCCCTTCTAACACCCAAACCACCAACACCTTAACCTCAACACCACACCACCTACAACACCTCCCTCTCAACACAACACCACCAAACACTCCCCTCTCAACACCACCCCACCCAACACCTCATCTCAATACCACACCACCAACACCCCCTTCTCAACACCACACAACAAACACCCCCTCTCAACACCAAACCACCCAACACCACACCACCCAACACCACACCACCCAACACCTCCCTCTCAACACACACCACCAAACACTCCCCTCTCAACACCACCCCACCCAAAACCTCATCTCAACACCACACCACCGAACACCCCCTCTCAACACCACACCACAAACACTCCCTCTCAACACCACACCACCAAACACCTCCCTCTAAACACCACACCACCCAACACCTCCCTCTCAACACCACACCACAAACACCCCCTCCAACAACCACAACACCCAACACCACCCTCTAACACCACACCACCCAACATCCCTCTCAACACCACACCACTAACACCTCCCTCTAAACACCACCCACCCAACACTCCCTCTCAACACCACTCCACAAACACCACTCTCAACACCACACCACCAACACCCCCCTTCTCACCACCATACCACCAAACACTTCCCTCTCAACACCACACCACCCAACACCTCCCTCTCAACACCACCACCCAACACCTCCCTCTCAACACCACCACCCAACACCTCCCTCTCAACACCACCACCCAACACCTCCCTCTCAACACCACCACCCACAAACACCACACCTCTCAACACCACACCACACCACCTCCCTCTCACACCACACCACCCAACACACACCCCTCTCAACACCACACCACCCAACACCCCTCTCAACACCACTACACACCCACTCCCCTCTCAACACCACACCACCCCCTCTCAACACCACACCACCAACACCCCCTTCTAACACCACACCACCCAACACCCCTTCTCAACACCATACCACTAAACAGCCCCTCTCAACTCCACACCACCCACACACCTTTAATACTTCAACACCACACCACCCAACACCCCCCTCTCAACAACACACCACCAACACCTCCCTCTCAACACCAGACCACGCAACACCTCCCTCTCAACA
>WNGS01067170.1:0-10675 GCA_020271785.1 Procambarus virginalis | reverse complement strand
AGATCTTGTACGAGATAGATGCCTTCTTTCGTTATTCCAAAGCATGCTTGACGAGGATCGCGAAGAAGATGCCGAACAGGGTTGGAGCAAGAACACACCCCTGTTTAACACCACTGTTAATGTTAATGGTTCAGAAGTTGAGCCTTCGTACACGACTGTCCCCTTCATGTCCTTGTGGAACGATTGTATCATGCTGAGTAGGATGGGTGGACAGCCAATTTTGGCCAAGATCTTGAAGAGTCCGTCCCTACTCACGAGGTCGAAGGCCTTTGTAAGGTCAATGAAGGCATGTACAAGGCTTTTCTCTGCTCCCTGCACTTTTCTTGAAGCTGTCTCAGGGAACACCATGTCAGTGGTCGACCTCTCTGCTCGGAAACCACACTGTGACTCAGGGTACACTCTTTCGGCAAGAATCTGAAGCCTGACCAAAACGACCCTAGCGAATAGTTTGCCAACGACGCTGAGGAGGGAGATGCCGCGATAGTTGTTTACATCGCTTCTGTCACCTTTATTTTTGTAGAGAGTGATGATGTTTGCATCTCTCATGTCTTGTGGCACCGAGCCCTCCCTCCAGCATTGGCACAGAAGTTCATGAAGCTCAAATTTAAGTGTTCCACGAGCGCACTTGAGAACTTCAGGCGGAATCCCGTCATCTCCTGGGGCCTTCCCTGAGGAAAGTGAATCCAGCGCTTTCTCAACTTCTTCCACAGTTGGTTCAAG
Organism: Procambarus virginalis; assembly: GCA_020271785.1. NCBI lineage: Eukaryota > Metazoa > Arthropoda > Malacostraca > Decapoda > Cambaridae > Procambarus > Procambarus virginalis. The sequence goes on along the minus strand of WNGS01067170.1, from coordinate 9,955 downwards.
ATCAAGTTCTTCCATGATGGGCAGGCATTCAATTGCATCCAAAGCCTCTACGCTGACCAAGTTCTCTCTGGAGTAGAGTTCGGAGTAATGTTCCACCCAGCGATTCATCTGTTGATCACGGTCTTTAATGATCTCTCCAGTGGCAGACTTTAGAGGAGCCGTCCGGTTTTGTGTAGGGCCTGTTGCCTGTTTGATTCCTTCGTACATGCCTCTTATGTTGCCGACAGTGACTGCAGTCTGGATGCTGGAACAGAGTCGAAGCCAGTAATCGTTAGCACAACGCCTCGCAGTTTGTTGAACTCTACTGCGGGCAATACGGAGGGTCTGTAGGTTCCTTCTTGAGGGCAGGTTCTTGTAGGATAAGAGAGCTCGTCTCTTTTCCTCTACGAGGGGTAACAGTTCCTCTGCACTGGCCTCGAACCAGTCTGCTGACTTGTTCTGTCTCTTACCGAAGGTGGACATGGCAGTGTTGAAAATAGTGCCCCTGAGATGTAACCACCTCTCACTTGCGCTATCGCAGGGTGGTACAGGAAGGGCATTTACCAGCGCTGCAGTGAATTCCTCCACCTTGTGAAGGTCACGGGTCTTGTGACCTTGTTAATGTCTTGTTAATGCGTGGTCTTGTTAATGCGTGGTCTTCCCTCCTTCTTTGCTCTGTGGATTTTCCAAGGCTGGAACTTTACTTTGCAAACGACGAGAGAGTGGTCGGTGTCGCAATCTGCGCTCTGGAAGCTACGGGTCAGTTTGACATTTCTCAGATTGTTACGCCCCGTAAGCACCAGGTCGAGTTGGTGCCAATGCTTAGACCTGGGATGTCTCCAGGAAACCTTATGCTGGGGCTTGGTGTCGAAGAAGGAATTGGTAATGCAGAGATCATGACGGCAGCAGAACTCCAGTAGGCGCTGCCCACTCTCATTCATCTTCCCAAATCCAAACTGGCCCAGGCAGGAAGGCCAAGAGCTGTGGTCAGAACCAACTCTTGCATTAAAGTCTCCCAGGAGGAAGACTGACTCTTGGTGAGGTATGTCTCTGAGAGCCAGGCCGAGGGCATCATAGAACTTGTCCTTCGCTTCGGTAGAGGAGGTCAATGTTGGTGCATAGGCATTGATGAGGCTGACCATTCCTACTGCAGTATGAAGCTGAAGTTTGATGATCCTTGAAGACCCCTCCATAGGCGGTACTATGGACCCTAACAACCTGTTCCTGATGGCAAAACCAACGCCATGCTCCCTTACCTCTTCTTGTGGTTTGCCCTGCCATTAGAAGGTAAAGTCCTTCTCCCGTATGCTGCCAGTTGCCGGCAGACGTGTCTCCTGCAGGGCGACTATGTCCATCTGGAGTCTGCGCAGTTCATTGTTAATCACAGCTGTCTTGCGGGCGTCATTCACTTCCAGTAGATCTTCCGAGAGACCCGGTGTCATGGTCCTTACATTCCATGTGCCCAGTTTGAGAGCTGGGTGGCTTTGTGTTTGTTTTCTTTTGCCTGGTGCATGAGTTGACGATCCGCTTATTGGTTTGTGGCCTAAGCCCCACGCACCCAGTGGAGCAGGCGGACCATGGCGGGACAGCACCTTATTGGCTGGGGGCTGCCCAGCTTGAGGCGGGCGGTAGCTGTCCAATGAAATCGGATGATTTCTCCCACCGACGGAAGCAACCCCTGGCGCCTTACTCTATGCCAATTGAGTGGTAGACTTATCACCGGTAACTGTCGCTTACCGTGTTGAGCCATCGCCAAGGCGATGCTGGAGTGTCCTCTCCAGGGCACAGGCCTGGGCAGTAATTATGGAGGATCAGCTGTTGCCCATGCAACAGATCCACCCTCTCCACGCCACCGATGTGATCCAAGGGAAGGGCAGGAGCCGATACGCTTGGCACCAGTGTCGTCGCAGGAGTTGCCAGAATGTAGCTGTAAACAGCTGCAAACTGCCTTAGGGACTCCGACTCCGGATTTTTCCTCAGGGTTGACTCCCGAAGTCTTTCCCATGAGTGGGTTTAGCCACAAGACAGCAGAGGTTTGAATTCGGGGTTTTCCTTCCCCTAGATGGGCTGCCTTTCCAGGCTAACGAGTCCCATCTGCCCGAAGCAACTGGTTTTAAGGCGCCAGAGACCCGCCTTCGCCCCTTCTCCTGTTGGTAGAAGCAGTTCCGCCAGGCCTAGAGGCTAAGCCACATGTGCAGGCCAGGAGCTGGACTTGGTTGTCAGAGGCTATTTGAGACGCACGCCATCAGGGGCACTTTACAGGCTGTGGGAGCTTATCTCCACAACCCTTCCCCCCGGCTGTAACAAACCTTGGAACCATATTATATATATATATATATATATTATATATATATATATATATATATATATATATATATATATATATATAATATATATATATATATATATATATATATATATATATATATATATATATATATATATATATATATATATATATATATATATATATATATATATATATATATATATATATATGCCTATACTTGCATAAACCACAAGTGAAGATTAACAATCTTTGGACAACACCCACCAGTGGGACTAAACCCAGAAAGCACAACTACCTTCCAGTAGCTGCCATAACTAGTATGCCTTAACCCACTACACCACATCAGACCCTTAAAAGAGATAGAGATTTCGAAGTATTTACCTCAAATATCTCCACCTCCCAAGGGCACCAGATTAGTGAGGGGCTACTTAAGCCGTTTTCATCAAGCCACTGTCAATGCGGGTGAACTCGTGTCCAGCTATAAGCCTATACTTGCATAAACCACAAGTGAAGATTAACAATCTTTGGACAACACCCACCAGTGGGACTCGAACCCAGAAAGCACAACTATCTTCCAGTATATATATATATACATACATATATATATATATATATATATATATATATATATATATATATATATATATATATATATATATATATATATATATATATATATATATATATATATATATATGCACATAGTCCTGGAGGGGCCATTCAGTCTTGTTCGATTATATATCCTTAAATACTCCTATATAATGGGCTAGTGTTTAAACGTGATAGCCGGAGTAAGTGAAATATGATGGGAGCTCATCGTAGACTACAGTTATTAACCAAGAACCCACGCAACCCGTCCTCACAAATTCGTATAGTCAATATTGACTTATTAGTTACCTGCATAGGTGACATACTAAACATAATAGTTTCCCTTGAAAATCTTCATAGAAAACACCGACCTTACCTAACCTACTTAGTATGTTAAAATAAGCATCTTATAGCTTCGTAATTACAATTGTTACTTAACCTATTATAGGTATAGGTTAGGTAATAATTGTAATTACGAAGCAATAAGATGCTTATCTTAAAATACTAAGTAGGTTAGGTAAGGTCGGTGTTTTCTATGAAGATTTTCAAGGGAAACTATTATGTTAAGTATGTCACCTATGCACTTATTTAATAAGTCAATATTGACTACGAATTTCCGAGGACGGGTTGACCCCCGAGGTGGGTCTATCTGTCACCTCGCCCCTCTGATTCCATTGTTTGATGAGTACCTCCCATTGTTTGATAAGTGTCCCTATCTGGCACGGAATCCTCTACTACTGTCGACCATCACCACAGCAACATAACTAAACACCATTTAAGAATGTCGCCAAAAACCGCAACAACATCACTACACTATATAAGACTGTCACCCATCACCACAACATTTTCACCACACACTATACGATAGTGTCGACCATCACCACAAGAACGTCACTACACTGTACAAAACTGTCGACCATCAACACAACAATGTCACCACACACTATACAAGACTATCGACCATCACCACAACAACATCACAACACTATACAAGACTGTCGACCTGTGCCACAACAACGTCACTACACTAAATAAGACTGTCGACCATCAACTCAACGATGTCACCAAACACAATATAAGACTGTCGACCATCACAACAACAACTTCACAACACTAAACAAGACTGTTGACCATCAAGAAAATAACATCACCACACACTATCCAAAACTGTCGACCATCACCACGACAACGTCACCACACATTATTCAAGGCTGTCGCCAATCACCGCGATAACGTCAGTACACTATACATGACTATCGACAACACCACAACAATGTCACCACTCACTATACAAGATTGTCGACCATTACCTCAACATGTCACCACACACTGCACAAAACTGTCGCCCATCACTGTTACGACCATCACAACCAGGTCCTTCGTAACGGGTTCTTTTTAAACTCTATAATCCGAGGCAAGTTCAGAGAACCCTGATCTTCGTGGAGAATGTAGGGTAATTTTAAAGGTAAAATGAAAAGAACAATACTTAAAAAAAAAAATATTATTTCCCATCACCATTATAATATATACAAGTCTATGCGAGGTCAACCAGAGAGCCATTACTAACTCTTACGCAAGCCTGCTTCACAGATGATGGCCACGCTCCCTTGCCTCACTGACTAGCACCTCCGATCCAGGAGTGAAGTCTTCAACACTCAATCGCAGCGCAGCGACATCAGAGTGTCGACCATCACCACGACAACGTCACCACACACTCTACAAGACTGACGACCATCAACTCAGCAATGTCACCGCACACTGTACAAAACTGTCGACCACAACCGCAACAATGTCACTACACTATACAAGACTGTCGACCATCCCCACAACAAGATCACTACACATTACAAGACTATTGACCATCACCAAAACAACGTCACCACACACTATACAAGACTGTCGACCATCACCACAACAACGTCACCACACACTATACAAGACTGTCGACTATCACTACAACAACGTCACCACACACTATACAGGACTATCGACCATCACCACAACAACGTCACCACACACTATACAAGACTGTCGACCATCACCACAACAACGTCACCACACACTATACAAGACTGTCGACTATCACCACAACAACGTCACCACACACTATACAAGACTGTCGACTATCACTACAACAACGTCACCACACACTCTACAAGGCTGTCGGCCATCAATACAACAACGTCACCACACACTATATAAGACTGTCGACCATCACCACAACAACTTCACTATACTATGTAAGAAAGTCGACCTTTGCCACAACAACGTCACTACACTATATAAGACTGTCGACCATCAACTTAACAATGTCACCAAACACTATGCAAGACTGTCAACCATCACCACGACAACGTCACTACACCATACAAGGCTGTCGACCATTATCACAACAATGTCACCACACACCATAAAAGACTGTCGACCACCACCACAACAATGTAACTACATTTTATGTGACTGTCGACCATCACCACAAGATCGTCACTACACTGTATAAGACTGCAGACCATCACAACAACGTCACTACACTATAGAAGATTGTCGAAGTTAACCACAGCAACGTCACCACACACTATATAATACTTTCACTCATCACCACAACCACGTCACCACACACAATACACAACACTGACGACCATTATAGCAACAACGTCACTACACTTTACAACACTGTCGATTTTTACCGCAACAAACTTACTACATAATACAAGATTGCCGACCATTATAACAAAATCGTCACCACACAATATATAAGACTGTCGACCATCACCTCAACAACGTCGTCACAAACTATACAATAGTCGACCAAAACCACAACAATGACACCTCACACTATACAAGACTGTCGACCATAACAACAAAAACGTCACTACACTATACCAGAGTGTCGACCATCACAAAACAAAGTCACTGCAATATACATGATTGTCGACCATCGCCCCAATAATGTCACCAAACACTATGCAATTCTGTCGGCTATCACCACAACAACGTCACCTCTCGCTCTACAAAACTGTCGACCATACCTTACCTTACCTTGAGGATACCTTGAGGTGCTTCCGGGGCTTATCGTCCCCGCGGCCGGTCATCGACCACTCCTGGTTGCTGGACTGATCAACCAGGCTGTTGGACGCGGCTGCTCGCAGCTGACGTATGAGTCACAGCCTGGTGATCAGGTATCCTTTGGAGGTGCTTATCCAGTCTCTCTGAACACTGTGAGGGGTTTGCCAGCTATGTCCCTTATGTGTAGTGGAAGCGTGTTGAACAGTCTCGGGCCTCTGATGTTGATAGAGTTCTCTCTCAGAGTACCAGTTGCACCTCTGCTTTTCAACGGGGGTATTCTGCACATCCTGCCATGTCTTCTGGTCTCATGTGATGTTATTCTGTGTGCAGGTTTGGGACCAGCCCCTCTAATATTTTCCACGTGTAATTATTATGTATCTCTCCCGCCTGCGCTCAAGGGAATACAGATTTAGGCTCTTTAGTCGGTCCCAATAGTTTAGATGTTTTACCGAGTGGATTCTAGCAGTAAAGGATCTCTGCACGCTCTCCAGGTCAGCAATTTCACAGCAGTGAAAGGGGCTGTCATTGTGCAGCCATAGCCACAACTACGTCACCACACACACTATACAAGACTGTCGACCATTACCAAAACAACGTCACCACACACTCTACAAGACTGTCGGTCACGACCACAACAACGTCACTACACTATACACGACTGCCGACCATCACCTCATCAACGTCACCACACACTATACAAAACAGTCGACCATCACCACAACAAATTCACCACATACTATACAAGAATGTCGACCATCACAACAACAACAACAACAACGTCACCACACACTATACAAGACTGTCGGCCATCACCACAACAACGTCACCACACACTCTACAAGACGGTCGACCATCACAACAACAAATTCACCACACACTATAAAAGACTGTTGGCCATGAACACAACAACGTCAATACACTCTACAAAACTGTCGGCCATCACCACAACAAAGAGCAGTTTACCTCCAGCCAGAGGAGGAGCAGCAGGTCAGGATGTATTCATCCTGCCTTTCGACACAGGGCTAGGCCTAAGTGTTAGTCCTTAGTGTGCCAAATAGGTCAGCTGCAGCGGACCAAGTCAACGCCCCTCCTGCCAACTGTGGTAGTCTCTGAATGTGTGAATTGGCCAGAAATCAAAGCTGTAATTACTTATTTGGCGAGATTCACGATCACTGAGGGGACCTGTGTTTGGAGGAGGGGTCACCAGCTACTACCTGGCTGCCCCAGGCACCACTCGTGTGTAAAACAGTTCTTGTGCCCTCCCTACCCAAGGTCGCGGTTTGTGTGTGCGACTGTCGTGTTTACACGAGAGACCGCCAGGACACCCATATACTGCATAGTGCCCCTACTTGTGAGAACTGCGACCATAGTGCCATGGGAGGTGTCTTTATGTGTATGTGTGTGCAAGGTAGAGTGAAGTGTTGAAGGCATACCACCCAAGAACACATGAAATGAGCCGCAGCAAATAGATGGAGCGTATGATGACGAGAAGTTGGTCGAGACAACAAGAGAACATGGCTAGTGAACCAGGAGACCATAGCGACCCCCTCCCCTGCATGGGCTTCCCTCCCCACCCGGGGCCCTCCAGTACGAGTCCCCACCTGTGGCCCTCCGGGGCAGCAGAGGATGATAATGATGCTGGCTTCCAACTAGTCCAAAACAGAGGAAGCGTGAGGCGGGACAAGTGACAGGGTGAGCAACAGCAGCCGCAGCAACAACAACAACAACAACAACGACGACGACAAGACGAAGATAGTGAGTGGCACACCCTAATCTTTCCTGCAATGGGATTGACAGCAGCAGATAAGTACAGATGGATTATTGAGGCTGCCCGAGCCCACAGCGCAGAGTATCGCATAGAGAGCAGGTTTGAAGGTGGCAATGTCAGTGAACGGGTGCAGGGGCACAGTACCCTGAAGTACTTCACAGAGACCAGTCTTGAGTATCAAGGTAAGAATGTTAAATTGTTGGAAGCAAACCCACAGACAAGACAAACTAAAATTATAATCAAGAACTACAGTATTCATGTTGACATGGAATTTCTCAAGGACTTTAAAGAGATTGTTTGGGTCGAACGCAACACTGGACCAGGGGGGACTGGCCAAAAATCATCAATCGCTCTGTGGAAGGGAGACCTGGCCCCAATCATTAAAGTACCAGGCATGAGGGCATGCAAAGTAGAGAGGTATATTGGCAGCCCATCCCTATGTGGCAACTGTCAACGGTGGGATCACAGAACGTGGCAATGTGATCGCCCAATTAGGTGTGGGTGTTGCAGTGGCTCTCACGACACCAAGCAGTGCCTAGCTAAGCTTGCACTGGGTGGGGGTGGCAGGGTAATATCTAAATTTGCCAACTGCAAGCAACCCCACCATGATTGGAACAGGTATTGCAGCGCGAGGCCTACATGGCGGGGCTCGAGGCCACCGAATCAAACCGCAAGTCACAACCTGTCCTCTTAAAAAGAACGTCGCTTTTGGCCGTTTGCCAGTATGGCCGAATATGGATGTAATTTGAAAATGAAAAAAAATGAAAATAAATTTGGGATTTTTTTTTTCAACAACAGTAAGTTAAGGGTCCTCTGATAGGTTAGGTGGGCAGGAAATTCTCATAAAGTTTCAAAACGGTATGAAAAACGTTAATGGAAAGTTGCCTGTTCTAAGCTTGCCGAGTAAGCCAGACGACTCAAACAGAAAACGGAACAGTACGTCACTTTTGTGAGTCGATTTCATTTCAAATTACGTCCAAATTTGGTCATAGCGCACATCCGAGCGAAAAGTGACATTATTTTTAAGAGGACGGGTTGAATAGCGGCGGGAATGGCTCCGTGAACAGTACCACAGCAAGCCAGGGTCCAGTTCAGGGACCAGCCCAGGGTCCAGCTCACAGTAGACCAACAACAGTCTGGCGTAGTGATCACTCAGTGAGCAGGGGAACCCAGGGTGGGGAGGGGAATCAGGCATGGGCCGTGGGCAGGAGCGGTGTAGCAAGCCACCACTGCGCCCCCATCCCTTTGGCTTTCCCACCTCTTCCCCCTCCCGAGAACCCATCCACCCACACCTCAATATCTACCCATGGGGTCACACCACCACCACCTAACCTCCAAACCCATACCAATGAATCAGACCCCTCCACTGTCTCCCATCTGCCTACCCCTCCAGGCACTCCTGACCCCCAGGAGGTCGTCACTTAGGTTTGTGTTACAACAATATTAGACCGTATGATAAGAACTCATCCAGTCGTCCACCAAATATTGCAAAAGCAAACGGAACTTGAGAAAGCCCTCTGCCAGATTAAGAAGACTCAGGAACAAATCCTCAAAATCCTGCAACAGCAGAGTCCATCAGGTGGAGGTCCTGCAAACCAGAGCCTGGTGCAAGATGATGCAACACATACTGCAGAGGTACGACAGCAGACACAACCAGGACACCAGCACATCAACGCACGCAGTAACACCAGTGTACACAGTAACGCCAGTGTACACAGTAACACCAGTGAACACAGTAACACCAGTGTACACAGTAACCAGTACATACAGTAACACCAGTACACACAGTAACACCAGTACACACCGTAACACCAGTGCAAACAGTAACACCAGTACACACAGTAACACCAGTACACACAGTAACACCAGTACACACAGTAACACCAAACACCATGGAATACATGATAACACATGTGAACATAATAATTACACACGTGCAGCTGACGACAAACAACCTAAAAATGGATAATCACAATGAACAACATCTCACTATACTACAATGGAACTGCAATGGAGTTCGCATTAGAATTCATGACATCATACAGTACGTCTGTGAACACCAAACTGACGTCATAGTGCTACAGGAGACGCTGGTAGGTGATGACTTCAACCCAAGATTCAGCGGTTATCGCAAGTTCTCCCTGCCCTCTGAGGAAAGAAAACGGGGTCTCATCACTTTTGTAAATAACAACATTCCCGCACAGATTATTGATGACCTGCACATGGGGGATGAGTTTGAATCACTGGGAGTAAACCTTTACTTA
>WNGS01067168.1:0-10641 GCA_020271785.1 Procambarus virginalis | reverse complement strand
GATTATGATGATAATGATGATATGATATGATGATGATGATGATGATGAGATGTTAAAATGTGGCACAATTTTGCAAAGTGGCTATTGTTTACGACATAAAATACAATGATTGCAAAAGTCAGGGACCCAGAGCTGAAGCACATCATAAACCTATAACTCACCCCTAGCTTCGAACGGTAAAACACAGCCATATTTTTTTTTTATTTTTGCAGAAAATAGGGAAATTATTTTCAGATGTGCGAGGCGGTTATTGAAAACACGAGAGACATATGTTGACCCAGGCTGTCCTCTAGCAAACAACGTCACTTTTCGCTCGTATGAGTTACCTATGCCAAAATTTTTATATACCAAAAAAATTTGTGTAAGAAAATGGAAGGGCTCGCGAAAATTACTTACTGTCCCGTTTTCTGTTTTGATCCTCTGGTAGGCTAGGAGAGGACACTTTAAATTTACCGTTTTATTGACGTTGGGAAACCTAACGAGGTTCCCTCCTATGGTTAGCCAAAGATTTGCACGAATTGTGTAAATCAAAATAATCATCGGTAAATACAGAGTACTGGAATCAGCGATGTCACCCCCTTCAATGGCTACTACTGATTGTCGGAAAACCCAACACAATTTACTAATATAGAATACAATGAGCAGATAATATTACTGCCGTTGCATACACACGTTAACCCATAGAAAATGTAGCTTGTAGTGGAATTTTCTGTCAATAGAAACGGGATATCATTGTGTTACAACCCTTAGACTTAGTACGGTTCTTTTCCCGCAGTGATCAAAGTATATTAAATCGGCCTTGCCAACAGGTGTCTAGGGGTGAAAGGAAACACTGCATAAATTGGGAAAACAATGTAACTACGCTAAGAGTGACAAACATAACAATTAAATGGTAAAGATAATAGCCAGAAATATTCTTTAGCATGCAATAATATAAATAAAAATCCTTATTGAGCAATGACCATAATCACCAGCACATGAATTAATAAATGGGATAATTACACAATCATCTACCCAGAGAATTAACCGAGTATTTAGCTAAAATAACAATAACCACTGACTTAACTTAAAAACATGTCTCCTCTCGATCAACGCTGCCACGCCTCTGACACAGCGTCTGTTCCCAGGGCGGCGTCCTACCACAAACATCAACTAAGCATCCACATAAACTATTGTGAAAATTCTACTAACAAAATGTAGTACTAATATTCAAATCATTATTAATCTTAAGAGTATATAATATTGTTACATTACTCAATATAATTTACTGGCAAACAATAATAAGAATTAATCAAGGTTGAACTATAAACACTCGCTTGACATCAAGTTCCCACACTGGCCACATCCAAATATGGTCATCCCCCCACACGGAGAAACCAACAGGAATTAACTTGCAAAAAGCCTCATACAATATAATGCAACTCAGGCACACTACAGCATGCTACAATATATAACATACAATATTCTATAATCATACAACTGGATACTATACTAATTATAGAACAAGACAATAAAGTATATAAGCATCAAGAGTAATGTTAGAATCCTTGTAAGATTCGTAACATCCCTCCCGTCCCCTAAGAAAAAAATGAAATTAACTGTAGGTTGATTTCATTTTTTTTTTGACTGCATGAAATATAACATGAAAATACAACATGAAAATACTTCAACTAAAATCAAAGTACAAAGCAATGAAATTTCACACAGTAAAAAAATAAAAAATTTACATACATCTTATGAATAAAGAACACTACATATTATGGCACTGCAACAGGAAATCCTCTGGATAAGGCATCAGCAATAACATTTTGCCTCCCAGGAATATGACGAATTACAATATTGAATTCTTGCAGAATCAATGACCATCTAAGTATTCTCTGGTTTTTACACTTCATAGAGTTGATAAATGTCAATGGATTATGATCTGTATATACTACCACTTGATTTCCTGACAAATATGTCTCAAATTTCTTCACTGCCAATATTAAACAAAGTGCTTCTTTCTCAACTACAGAGTAATTAATTTGTGTCCTGTCAAATTTACGAGAGAAATAATAAACAGGATGTTCTAACTCATCTGGTCCTACTTGGAACAAAACAGCACCTGCTCCTAGATCTGAAGCGTCTATGTGCAGAATAAAAGGTTTATCATACTGTGGACTAGCTAGCACAGGTGAAGTAGAGAGAATTCCTTTCAACTTCTGAAAAGAGTTCTGACACTCCTGCGTCCACTTAAATTTTACCTGTTTCCTTAGAAGATTTGTTATGGATGCAGCAACAATGGAAAAGTTTTTACAATATCTCCTATAATACGCACACATTCCAATAAATCTCTGCACAGACTTCTTATTTGTTAGGACTGGGTAATCCACAATTGCCTGGATCTTGTCTTGCAATGGGACTATCCTTCCTTGTCCGACCTCATGTCCTAATACACTATAGTTCCTTTAGCCCAACTACATTTCTTCATATTCACAGTCAAATTAGCATGTTGTAACACATTAAACAATTTCTTTAAACTAGACATATGATCTACCCAATTCTTACTGAAAATCACAATGTCATCCAAATATGCCCTACAATCTGGCACATCCTTCAACAAAGAATTCATTAACTTCTGAAAAGTGGCTGGAGCATTCCTTAATCCAAAAGGCATTACATTAAACTCGTAAGCTCCATCAGGAGTGATAAATAGTCACTTCCCTTGCAAAATCTGTAAGAGGTATCTGGTGATATCCCTTAGATAAGTCCAATTTCGATACAAACTTAGCATGACCTATAGTATCGATACAGTCCTCCAATAAAGGTAATGGATACACATCAACTACAGTTACCTGGTTGAGTTTTCTATAATCCACTACTAATCTCCACTTATCCTCTGGTTTTGGTACTAATAAACACGGTGAACTCCAGGAACTCTGACTGGGTCTAATGAACCCATGTCGAAGAAGATAATCAACCTCCTCCTGGATGATACGACGTTTCTCGGGTGTCACTCGATAAGGGTGTAGCCGAATTGGAGTTACATTTGTCAGGTTAATGTCGTGAGTAATGAGAGAAGTCTGAGTGGGGACCTCCCCAAACAAGTTAGAAGACATCTCCAAAAGGTCCTGGAACTCTGCTCTCTCCTCATCCTGCAAATGACACAACAATTCTTCCCCGGAACTGGAATTAGACAAACAAGAATTACCATCTTCCTCTGCAACACTCGACTCTTCTGGATTTACCTCCTCAGCAACACAACAAGCCACAATACTAGGCCCACAATAAGCCTTCAACCGGTTCACATGTACACTCATGGTCTGACGTTTCTGTTGGGGATGGCAAACTTTGTAAGTAACTTCCCCAAGACGTTTTACTACTTGATACGGTCCTGCAAATTTATGAGACATAGACGTACCCATACGAGGCTTCAAGACCAATACTAAATCTCCTGGCTCAAAAACTCTGAGTTTGGCCTTGAACCTCTGGTCATGTTTCTGCTTCATTACCTGTTGTTGTTCACTTAGATGTCGTAAGGCCAATTCCCTCGTTCTGGACAGCTTGCTCTTTACATCCGTCAGGTAACGCTCACTCTGCCTGGCTGTAACATCTCCTAACATTTTCTCATGTAACATTTTTAAAGGTCCTCTCACCTGATTTCCAAAGATCAGATCAAATGGAGAGCAGCCTAGGGCACTGTGCAATCCATCTCTAGCCGCAAACAAAACAAATGGTAAATTATCATCCCAATGTCTGGGTGAATCTTCCCCAGTTGCTTTCAACATTTTCTTGAGAGTTTGGTGGAACCGCTCGATTCCCCCTTGACTCTGAGGATGGTAAGGACTGGAAAAATTATGCTGTATACCAAATGAATTACAAAAATGTTTAAAGGTGGTGGAACAAAAATTACTCCCATTATCAGTTTGAATTATACGGGGCATACCAAATATTGAGAAAAATTGTTCCAATTGCCTTATAATGGTAGAAGCTCTAATGTTACGTAATGCATATGCTTCAGGGAACCTGGTGGTCATGCATAAAATTGTAAACATATACATATTTCCGGATTAGGTACGGGGTAAATGTCCGACACAAATCCAGTACCACATGAGTAAAAGGCTCCTCTGGCACTACAATAGGGTATCATGGTGCTCGTGGCACAGTCTGATTAGGCTTACCAACAGTTTGACACACAACACAGTTGTGGCAATATCTGACCAGATCTTTTTTAAGTTTTGGCCAATAGAAAAGTTTACAGATCTTATGATACATACTAGTAATGCCTTTATAGCGTCCCATCAGGTCATCATGGGCAGCTTGCAATACCTGCTCCCTATACTCTGTTGGCACAACGAGCTGGGTTTTAGACTCACAATCATCTGATGAGGGAGTTCCTGATGGCCTCCATTTTCTCATCAGACATCGATCCTTGAAATAACAACCCGTACTATCCTCCAAAGTATCAATGGAGTCGGCTGCTTCTGCATAACACTCAGCTAGACTGGGATCAGTACTCTGTAACTTACGCAAGGTCTGGAACTCTATAGCTGGAGCGAGCGGGCAAGGAACTGGTACCTGGGCCACCTCTTCCAGACCATCTGGGTCAGAATAAATTAGGGCTTTGGCACCGGCCTCACTCTCGACATCCACGTGCGCAAAAAAAGTATCTTCAAGGTCCACCTCCACCTCCCTGTCTGAAGGGGTCCTGGCCTCGAGAACATCCTCCTTGGTAGTAGCAGCACTTACCACATTCTGCTTACCCATGGATCTGGTCACAACACAGGCTGGATAAATGACACCATCATCCGCATCTGGTTGAGCCAGTACTGCACTAGGTTTAGTATACATAACAGGACAATCGGTCCCACTAATTTGACACTTGTCAAAATCATTACCTACAATGATATCAATCCCAGGAATGGGCAACTGCTCACTGACTGCTACAGTGCACCAACCTGGTGTAATAGAAGAATTCAGGTTAACCTTAATTAATGGTACACGCTGGATATGACCTCCAAGTCCCTGCAATAACACTACCACTCCAGTGTCTTCTGTGCTAACATCAGTAAGAACATGGCGAGAAATTAAAGACTGGGAAGCACCAGTGTCCCTTAACAACTGAACTGGTTTCTAGGTTCCACTAGTACATAATAGGGTTCCCGAATGTTGGTATGGATCAAAATTAGTCATCCACTTGGGCGTGACTGGAGCAACATTGGCATTAAAGGTTTGTAAACCCCTACTCATAATCAGACCAGTTGGTCTCAACTCAGGGTGCAAAGCATAACAGGAATTTACCACATGACCTCTTCTCCTGCAATGCGTGCAATATCTGCCAGTGGTCGAAACAGCTGAACCAACTGCAGGCTTAATCACTACATTACTTGAGGTTGACAACCCTGTCTGATGTTTCTCAGATTTAGGCTTTAAAGGAGAAGGGTTAAGGGGAGAAGGTGAAGTAGCTGGTCGAGTCTGGAAAACATGATTTTTAGGAGCATAATGATAAGTTTTAGCATTAAAATGATTAACTGGTGCTCTAAAAGGCACTTTAGTAAGTAATTCATGCTCATCAGCTAGCTTGGCTAGTTTTATAAGATCAGTGGTTTGTTTATTTTCAGCCACAAACAAAGCTAATTTCTCTGGTAGACATCCCAATACTTCCTCAGTTACTATGAGGTCTCTCAAAGTCTCAAACTGTGTAATATTAAGTGTTTTAACCTATCTGTCAAAGTGATTTAATTTAACCCTTACAAAGTCAGAAATAGCCTGGTCATGTGCTCTTTTTAAGCTTCTGAATTTTATTCTATGTGCCTCTGGGATCTGCTGGTATGCATTTAAAATACTTTGTTGAACAAATTTAAAATTGAAAGAATTCTCAGCAGGCAAAGATGCAAATACCTCTTGAGCTTTACCCTTAAATTGTCCTTGTAAAATGCTAACCCATTGATCTACAGGCCAGTTCATGCTGACTGCTAATTTCTTAAAATGCAAGAAAAATATTTCTGGATCTTCTTCATTAAACTTAGGTAAATCTACATGTTTACTGTACTTAGAAGAACTATTTGTACTCTCTGGATTATTACTAGTGTTACCTAGCCCTGCTGCAATTCTCTGCTGTTCCAACCTGTTATCGAAAGGTTGGAACTAGGAAGAGCTTTCATGAAATTCATGTAAACTTTCATTTGATGATCAATATCACCATCATTACAAACAACAGTTTCATCTGGATCGACCCAAATCACTTTAATTCTCTGGTCTGTAAGATTAGATGGCATAGCTAACATCTGTAAAAAGATCTTTGAATCAGGGATGATAATATTACCCGGATGAAAAGATATATTCATTGCATTTTGCATATTAGGATAGACTTTCTGATTAACATTAAAACTTGTTAAGGCATGAAACATAGGGCCTAGGTTATATAGGTTATTTTTGTGGTCTAGTTTTACTGGCACAAGACGGATCGTGGAAATCTTTCACCCCGTCCGTCGACATCAAACCGATTTTCAGATATAAACAAGGAGGACATATTTCTGATAAACTTCTATAAATATTCTGTGCTGGTTTCCCCCGTGCTGTTGTATACAGTTCGTCGATTTGTTGCAAATGGGAATCTCTTTCCTCATTTTTTAGGTCAGGAAACAAGGCATGAATTCAAACACAGTTAGAAGCATTACCTATCACATTTAACTGTTGGCTTACAGCTTTTATAAATCAAGCACGTTGGTTTCGGTCACTGATATGCCTTGTCATAGCTTGAAGTTTCGAAAGTATATCAGATAATTCGGGATTAACTTTGGGGTTGGCAATTAATGATGAAATAGATGGTTGCAAATTATTTGGTTGAGGAAATAATGATTGTTGTTGAAGAGGGAGCGGCGGTTGTTGGGCCGGACTTGCTATATTGGATGCACCTATTGGTATTGTGGGTAGTGACTGTTGGTTATTCATTTTTATATTAATGAATGTTTTTTATGGTAAATGCTATTGTTGTTGTTTTAGATTCAACTACTCGGAACAAAAGTTTCAAGTAGCACGGGGTATGGTGAGCTCGTAGTGGACCTTACGGTAAATACTATTAGTATATTATAGCCAACAGTACCATATGCTCACATTAATTTTGTGTACAAATATATTCTTTTTATTCTTCTTGATATTTCCTTTTCTTTGGACAGGAAATTTGTTTCTTTAGTTGTTTTAATGTAATAGTACCATTAATATTAATGTCATAATTTTATACAGATTATTCCAAATATCTTTATATTTTTCCGATTTTCTTGAGAGGTATGCCACCATTTCTGATATGCTATAATTGATGAAAAGACGGTGATGATATTTAGAATTTTCTGCTACATTAGTTATTTCACTTCTTACCCCATAAGAAATCTGTAAAAATTGATTTACTAAATCTAGATGCATTTCAAATGCTAGAGACATCGGTTTTTTTCTTAATTTCGACCAATTATCTTGTTTCTTATAATGTTTCATAAGAGAATCAATTATATCCTCATTATATTTTCTTACTTCATAAGTGTTTATATATATCCTAATGTTTAATATCGGTTTATTAATTCGTTTTAACATATTTTCATAAGTTAAGCAATTCTTAATAATACTTTAATTTTAATGATAATTAAAATTGATTATTTAATTTAAGATTTAATGATTAATATGTTTAATGATGAATTTATACATATACGAACTGATTTTTTAGCTCAGCAATTCTACCTAAAATGTAATCGTTATCATCATTAAACATTCTCTATCAATATTTTTGTTAACCGTAAGGAATAATTAACAACCAAATAATTCGAAGTCCAACTCTTTAAACGTTTAAGATCAATACATTTCAGTTCATTTTAAATGATATGAACAAATTATTATTTGATATATATTATACAAATATTAAACCAAGGAACCATATACCCTAGGATTAGTCAGTTGTGTCTGGTATTTAATTCCTCACAAAACTCACTTCTTTTATTGGCCAAGTCAACTTAGGCTGGATGACATGACAGACAGGTTTGGTCTGATATGCAGCATCATTAATACCTACCAAATGCAAATTGAATGTAGGTCTCTATTGTAAAAACAAATGGAGATTTAACTAAACATTTGTGAGCAAATAGGCCTTCTAAAGGTTCCTCGAATCTTATGTTCTTTTTTATAAGAGTTGAAATCAAACTCTTTGGAAATATAATAAAAAAAGTATTTCTCTCTCTTTTCTTTATCAGGTATTTATATTATATTATATAATATATATATATAATATATATATATATATATATATATATATATATATATATATATATAGATATATATATATATATATCTGAAAAACCACGCTGAATGGTCCCCAGGACTAGATACAACTGAAAATCATGTATATCATGGGTCTCCTACATTGCCAATGAATTTCATGGACTCATGGGTTCGAGTCACTTTGGGGTGTGAGTTTTCAGTTATAATATATAGTATATATATAATAATATATATATATATATATATATATATATATATATAGCGCGGATATATATATTATATATATATATATATATATATATATATATATACCTGAGGTCATCAGGCCTCTCTTTTTGGTGCCTCCCTCTGTGCTCAAAAAAAGAAGGACGATGGAATCAGGCCAATCGCTGTTGGCAACACTCTCCGACGCCTGATTGCCAAGGCTGCTACGAGGGTTGTCAGCCAGCAGCGGCTGAATTGCTGAAACCAATCCAGCTAGGATTTGGAATCCCCCAAGGCTGTGAAGCGGCTGCCCATGCAGCACGAGCATACATCACCAACATTTCTGATGAAAAGGCCCTGCTCAAACTGGACTTTAAGAATGCCTTCAACATGGTCAGAAGAGATGCAGTACTTTGTGCCGTACATCGCCATTTCCGCCCCTCTACCCGTTCATACTATCGTGCTACAGTGGTGAGTCAAAACTGCTCTTTGGTGAACATGAAATCAGATCATGTGAAGGTGTTCAGCAAGGTGATCCTCTTGCTCCCCTTCTTTTCTGCTTAGTCTTAAAAGAAATCACCGAAAGCTTGTCCAGCGAGTTCAACATCTGGTTTTTGGATGATGGCACTATAGCTGGCACCGTAGACGACCTCTTGGCAGACATCAGGAAAATAAGGGAGCAAGAAGTAAGCCTGGGTCTCTCGTCCTGAACCCTTCCAAGTGTGAAGTAGTCTCCTCCAACCCAGACATCGTAGCTAGAATAAGGTCTGCCTTGCCTGGAGCCCATGTCATTAGGGCCGAGAACAGCACCCTCCTTGGAGCCCCCCTCGGGTCTAACGCCATTGAGGAGATCCTTGACAAGAAAATCGCAGACCTTAGGAGGATGGAAGACAGAATAGGTGACATCGATGCCCACGATGCTTTTTATCTCCTCACCAAATGCCTATCCCTTCCGAGGCTAACCTACTTTCTGAGGTGCGCCCCATCTTACGACAACCGAAAGCTTGAAGAGTATGACCTCTTACTGAAGACCATGCTGGAAAAAGTTGTTAATCTCTCCCTCAACGAGTGCCAGTGGAAACAAGCCACTCTTCCTGTTAGGCTCGGTGGCTTGGGTGTCCGCACCGCCACCCAAATTGCTGTCCCAGCCTTCCTGTCTTCCTCCTCAGCATCAGATGACCTGGTTAAGGAAATTCTACCTGACACCCTCAGTGATGTAGCGGGGATACAGGACCCCCACTACACGGAATGCGACACGAAATGGGGTGCCATGGCAGACCCAGCACTCAGACCAGCCATGCCGAAAGCCAAGAAACAATCCAGTTGGGACAGCCCCATTGCAGACAAAGAAGCCACAGCTTTGCTGGAGGCAGCAACAACCCCCAGTGATCGTGCACGCCTCACAGCTGTGCAGGCTCCCCATGCAGGGGACTTCCTTTTGGCAGTCCCTATGTCTGCGACAGGCACACGTCTTGATCCGCAGGAGCTCCGTATTGCAGTCGCTCTCCGTCTTGCTGCCCCTATCCACACTGTTCATAGGTGTATTTGCGGCGAGGCAGATGCTGACGAATATGGATTGCATGGCCTGCACTGTGGAAAATCTGGTGGTTGGCACACTAGACACGACGAAGTAAACGACATCATTAAAAGAAGCCTTGCCTCTGCCCAGTGTCCAGCGGAGAGAGAGCCCCGCAACCTTCTGAACCGTGACTCTGTTAGCTTTGCCGGCCGACCAGACGGAATCACACTGCGTCCGTGGAAGGGTGGCAGACAGTTGGCATGGGACTATACTTGCGTATCCACCCTGGCAGCCACATACATCAACCTCTCTGCCGGCACAGCAGGAGCCGCGGCGACACACAGAGAAAGAGACAAGTCAGCCAAGTATAGGCAATTAGATCATCGGTACAACTTCGTTCCAATAGGGTCTGAGACCCTAGGCCCATGGGGAGAGAGTGCAAGAAGGTTTCTAAAGGATCTTGGTTCCAAGCTCATTGACACCACAAGAGACCCTAGAGCGGCAAGTTTTCTCTTTCAGCGCCTCAGTGTCGCGATCCAGAGGGGGAATGCTCGCTGCATCCTCGGTTCCTGCCCAACGTCGGAGGAGTTCGAGGAAATCTACAGCCTCTAGGAAGCGAACTATTTTTGTGTCCTCTTAATGCTCATTTTTTGTATACAATCAGATATGTAACT
>WNGS01067165.1:0-12695 GCA_020271785.1 Procambarus virginalis | reverse complement strand
TACCCTTCAAGATCTTTTAGGTTATGTGCACTGGTTAGTATCATCCTTTTGGTGTTCAAAGTTTACAAGGGTTATGTGTACTATACATGCTTCGGGCTTTCCTAAACTCTCCACATTGGATAGACTAAGATCTTCCTCGCTATCTATCAGTTTCACAATCATTTCCTCAATGATTTCCTGGTCATTCTTGCCCTCTACTTTTGCAGGTTCCTTATGATGAGTTCTTTATTTTTAATCCTAGGTTTCCTGTACTCCTGCCAGATTTTCAACTCCACTATCTTCAACTCTTCTTGCATCAGGTGTGTTCCCTGTGATGAAACTGTAGAGCAATGATGGAACTGTAGTGGTGATGGAACTCTGTAGTGGTGATGGAACTGTGCAGCAGTGAGGGAACTGTGTAGCAATCGGGAATTGTGAAGCAGTGATGGAACTGAAACATCATTAGTGAACTGTGCAGCAGTGATCGAACTGTGTAGTAGTCTAGGAACTGTAGCCATGATGGAACTGTGTAGCAGTGAGAGAGTGGTGTAGCAGGCATGGAAGGGAAGAGTAACTATCAGGAGAAAGCAATGCTTAATGAAAGCTTTCATTAAGACTATATAGCACTTGAAACGTATGTGAGGATAAGGATTAAGGATAGGACAAAGGAAAGGAAGGGTGCCCAACTACTTGGACACTTGGGAGTTGAACGCCTGCCTGCATCAAGCAAGACCATCGCTCTAGCGTTCAGTCCAAGTGGTTGGGCAAAAACTGAGTTGCAGTGAGGGAACTGTGTAACAGGAATGGCACTGTGTAGCAGTCTGGGAACTGTGTAGGAGGGAATGAATTCTGTAGTGGAATTGGAACTGTGTAACTAAAAGTTGGTGAATGTTGACCTTAGTTGGTCTGGTGTCCCAACATCAGGCCATCATCCCAACACTATGCTGGCCTGGTATTGGGACGCACCATGCTGACTGTAGCAGTCAGGAAATTATTCTACTTTACTTTTTTCTCTTATTCATAGCTGTTAATAATTTAATTATACCCGTGTATATAAAAAAGATTTAATTATATGAATATACGAGACCTTCACATTCTGCTTGGTCACTACTTCCCCTGTGCCCAGGTTGTATTGACGACGTGAGGATCTCGGCGAGAAGTGTACCACTTCCCCCAGCGGTCAACAACACCGCTTGGGGCCAGGCCAGCATTTTCAAGGGCGTAGAGCGGGGCTGTGAAGCATCATCTGCCTGCACTAACATCTCCTGCAAGGCACCCCTCATATGCGTCGACACCTGGAGGTCCTACCACTGTGGGTGAGTCTTGCTCGTACTTTTTCTCGCTCTCAGTGAGTCACTATACACTGTTGCACTCACCAGCATTCGTGTGTGTTTATCATGCAGTAATTCACTTGCGAACAGTATTTGTGGCTCTCAGTGCTTCACTTGTGCATAGATGTCTTGTAGAGCTTTGCTTGTGTAGTCATTGCTTGCAATGTTCATTAGTGTATTCATGGCTTACAATGCTTCACTTGTCCCCAGCGAAGTGGTAACACACTCGCCTGGCATTTCGCGAGTGCTTTGACCTGGTTTGTATTCTGGTCGGGGAGTATTTACTTGGCGCCAATCCTTAACCGTAGCCTCTGTTCACCCAGCAGTGAATGGGTACCTGGTTGTTAAACGATTTGGCGGTTCGTATTCCGGGGAAAGTTAAGATTAAGAGCGTGCTTGAAATGCTATGCGTGCTAGTGGCTGTACAAGAATGTAAGAATTTTTGTACATATACAGTATATAAATAAAAAAAATGTATTTATGGCTTGCTTCACTTGTGAATAAATGCTTGCAGTTTAAATAAATAAATAAATAAATAATTATTCAGGAAAGGTACATACATAGAGAGATTTTACATAAGTGGATCAATTTATAGATAGAGCTAGTACATACAATGCCTAAAGCCACTATTACGCAATGCGTTTCGGGCAAGAAAACATTAATATCTAAAACTTAATACTAATTGGACAAAAAGAATAAAATGTTTTGAGAACAGATACAAATAAAGGTACAAAAAAAAGGGGGGAACATGACTGAAAAGCAGCACAAATACAATATGTAGACAAACAGCGTTGAATAAAAAAAAAAAATAAGACATGGGTTGACAATAGAGGGGTAAGGTAGGTTACAGGGAGTTTATCAGGTAGTGTTTAGTTTTAATCTTAAACTGGTTGAGAGAGGTACAGTCTTTAACATGGTTGGGAAGGTCATTCCACATTCTGGGTCCCTTGATTTGTAGAGCATTTCTAGTTTGGTTAAGTCGTACTCTTGGAATATCAAAACTGTATTTATTTCTGGTGTGGTGCTCATGGGTTCTGTTACAGCTTTCAATGAAGCTTTTGAGGTCAGGATTGGCATTACAGTTCAGCGTTTTATATATGTATAATACACATGAGAGAATGTGCAGTGACTTAATATCTAACATATTGAGAGATTTGAGTAGGGGTACCGAGTGATGTCTGGGGCCAGAGTTGGATATTGTCCTAATAGCAGCTTTGTGTTGAGTAATTAGAGGACGTAAATGATTTTGGGTAGTAGAACCCCAAGCACAAATACCATAGTTGAGATATGGATAGATGAGGGAGTAATAGAGAGTCACCAGGGCAGGGCGGGGTACATAATATCTGATCTTAGAAAGAATGCCAACAGTTTTTGAAACTTTTTTTGATATATTTAGAATGTGTCCCTGGAAATTAAGCTTGTGATCAATGAGAACGCCAAGGAATTTGCCATCTAATTTGTTACAAATTTGGGTATTGTTAATCTTGAGATTTATTTGGTTAGAGGATTTATTGCCAAACAGAATATAGAAAGTTTTGTCAATGTTAAGGGTGAGTTTGTTGGCAGTTAGCCAAAGATGGACTTTATTAAGCTCGGTATTTACTGTGGCATTTAGAGCAAGGGGGTCAGGACTGGAGTAAATGAAGGTTGTGTCGTCAGCAAATAGAATTGGTCTAAGGTGTTGGGAGGCATTTGGAAGGTCATTAATGTAGATGAGAAAGAGGAGAGGGCCAAGTATACTGCCCTGAGGAACACCAATGTTGATGGGTAGGGTAGGAGAAATTGAATTGTTCACAGAAACATACTGGAGTCTGTCAGTAAGGTAAGATTTGAGGTATTGCAGGGAGAGTCCTCTGACTCCATAATGATGTAATTTAAGAAGAAGGTTTTGGTGGTTCACAGTGTCAAAAGCCTTACGCAGGTCCACAAATAACCCAACAGGGAACTCATTTTTATCAAGAGCTGCATGAATTAAGTTAATCATACTAATAAGTGCATCGTTAGTGCTTTTTTTAGGTCTGAAGCCATATTGGCAAGAGCTAAGTATATTGTGCTTGGCTAGATAAGAGTAAAGCTGCTTGTAGATTAGTTTTTCAAAAATTTTTGATAAGTTAGGCAGGATTGAAATAGGTCTGTAGTTGTTAACATCAGTGAGATCACCACATTTGTGGACAGGGGTTACTCTCGCTTTTTTTAGAATATCTGGGAAGGTTTGGAGTTCAAGTGACTTGTTGAAGAGCAATGTAATTGCAGGGGCTAAGGATCTGGAGGCTTTTTTGTAAATTAATGTCGGAATCTCCTCAAGGGCACTAGACTTGGTTTTAAGGGAAAGGATTATCTCATTGACATCAGTGGAATTAGTAGGCTTTAGGTACAGAGACTGTGGATAGTTACCTGAAAGGTAGTCCTTAACCTCAGTACTGGAAGAAGGAATATCATTTGCAAGGGATGACCCAATGGAAGAGAAGAACCTATTGAACTCAATAGCAGAATCAGATGCTGAAAGCTGACCATCGTTATTTGACAGGAGTGTTGGTTTGTTGTTTAAAATCTTCTTTGATCCCAAGATTTGTGAAATTGTGCTCCAAGTTTTTTTAATGTTGCTCTTTATTTGGGTAAATTTATCTTCGTAGTATTTAGTTTTGGCTCGTCTAATTATCTTAGATAGCAGTAAAGAGTAATTCTTTGAGAATTCTTTAGAGACGGTTCCTAGCCTATACTTCTTCTCAAGGTCATGTTTTTTATTAATGGATTTAAGTATTCCCTTTGTAAGCCAGGGATTGTTAAGCCTTTTGGTAGTGACTTGTTTTGTAAGCATAGGACAGTGGGTGTTATAAAGGCTTAGAGTTTTTTGAAGAAAAGATTGTACTGCTAGGTTGATGTCCCCTATGTTACCTAACTCTGACTCCCAGTTGACATTATCAGCAGCAGTTATAAAATTGCCTATAGCAGATTCATTGTGCAGCCTAAAACTTATCTCCCTTGACTCTAGAGGTGGTTTGTTAATGTTAGTTAAGAGAAATGTGGGGTAATGGTCTGTAGTACTGTCGGTGATTATACCTGAAGTAAGCGGAGAGGTTATGTTGGTCCAGATGTGATCTAGAGTCGTGGCAGTACTATCAGTGATTCTGGTAGGTCTAGTGATTAAGGGTATGAGGAAGCAGGAATTCATACAGTTGAGGAAGCTAACAGTAGTAGGGTGCTCAGGCTCGCAGAGGTCAATATTAAAGTCCCCTGCGATAATTAGATGGTTTTTGTTAAGTCTGTTATCGAGTATTAGATTTCTAAGGTTTGAATTGAATTCGGGCACATCAGTGTTAGGAATCCTATAGACTGCTCCCACAGACAGGATAGATTCGGTACCCTTTACTCTGAAACTGGCGAAGATATACTCCCCACAGCAGTCTCTAGTTCTAATTACTTTTAAGCATGTTAGTTCATGATGGTAGTAAAGAGCAGTACCACCACCTCTCTGAGTTTGACGACAGTTGTGAATTGCCAAGTAGTTAGGCATGTTAAAGAGTTGAGTAGTATCCTCTTTCAACCATGTTTCAGTAAGTACAATAAAAGTGAATTTGTTGTCAATAGTTTCAATTAAGGCACTAACATCATCGAAGTGTTTACCTAGGGATCTAACATTTAAGTTGATTACAGAGATATTGTGATTATGTGATAATACATTGTTTACATCATTTGCTGTAAAATATCTGCAGTTCAGATCATTAAAGTGATGATTGTCATAGATAGTGGATAAGAGGTTTAGTTCAGGGTCTAAACTTGCCTGCATAATAAGGATGGTTGCAGGAATACAAGGCAGGAATGGCAAATTACAAAAAGAATTAAGACATAAAAGGGGAAATATATATAAAACAAGTCTATACAACACACAAACAAAATGAACAAAAAAAAAACAAAAAATGAGGTAGCTTACAGGTACTCTCAGGTACACTAGCTGTAAGTAAATAATTTCCATAAATGAGACACAGGCAAAGCCAGTGGTACAATGGAGTAAGAGAGGATGGCGAGGCTAGGCAACCTTAGTAATAAATGAAATGAGTGAAAAGTTGAGTAATAAACATAGGTTAATTTAAGCTAAGGATTATTTACTAAAAGTAGTAAGTTATGACCGTATACTTAAGAGGCATGAAGATATAATTAAGCACTCGGTTAATTGTGCCCAGAAAATGACTAGTAGAAGGTAAATTAAAAATTAATTAAAAAGTGAAACAAAAAGAAATTAGGATACCTAGCCCGCACTACGTGACAAGGGGATTAATTATGTTGACTCATTGGGAGCGCTAATAAAGTTAGACAGACCACATTGGTTGAGGAAGGTGTTGAGGTTATCCTCATTAGTAATTGTAAACATTTTACCTGTTGATGTTTTCCTAACTTTAATCAAGCCATCTCTAACGAAGCACTGATGAATCGCGTCTGGGTTTTGATGACGGATTTGACGCAGGCGGTAGAGGAGGTGCTGTCTTTTTCTAGTCAAGCACTCGTTTATGTAAATTCCCTTTTTTTGGGACGCAGCTGTTTGGACAAGATGAGATTTAGTGGACTGGGAGGCCAATTTCAGTCGAATTTTGCGCTGGTTGTGTCCAGATGGGTTAGTTTTGCCTACTCTGTAGGCAGCAATAATGTCAGTTTTGTCTAGATTGACCTGCAATTCTTGTTTTAAGAGATTCTGAACAATTTCAGTACACTTTTCACCTTCGCGTTCAATTGGAATAGCTTGGGACGACACAACTACAGAATCAAGCAGCTTTTGCTGATCTTGTTCATCCTGGGTGACGGAACGTTGGGCGGATAAAGTATTGATACTTGCAGTCATTTTGCTGAGAGCTTCCTCTTGTTTTTTTATGGTTTCATCAGATTTCAGACGAATGTTTTCCTCACGGAGACCATTCAAGTCATGCTGGAGTTGATCACGGCTAGCCCTTAAGTTTCTATTATCATCCTGGAGGAGGGTTATTTCTTGCTGTTGTTGCTGGAGGTTCGAACAGTTGGCTTGATTTTCGGATTGAAGACTCAAGATGATCGTATTTTGAGCCTCAAGGACTGAGCACAACTTTTTGAACCATTGGTTATCAGCCCAGTTAAGGAACTCCGGTGAGGGACCAGAAGCACGCTTAAATCTCGTAAACAGTGATGCGAGAGTGCCAGCAGGGGAGGGTTGAGAGGACAACCCTCCCTGGCTCAATGGGGTGGAGGGGAGGGAGGCACCGCCGCCACAGACCCCAGAGCTTCCAGAGGGAGAAACACGTTGACTGGCACTATTTGTCGGGATGGATGCCTTGTTAGGGGCTTTGTTGATCTTATTTACCAGTACAGTCTTGTTCCTGGGAGACATGATAGGTATAGGATGACTGGAGTATTTGTTGTGGTGGAAACTTGCGGCAGGCAGCGCGGTGGTGGGCAGAGGCGGGCACTGGTACTCACACAGAGAGGATTGTTTTGAATTTAGTTTGTGTCTGAATGAGTCGATTTGGGTTGGTTACTTTGATTGTGCTATGACATGCTTGGACTCCACGTACTTAGCTGCCTGTGGGTGGTGGTCTACATCATCTGGCGGTAGTTTAAGGGCTGAAAATACAGCGTAGAGTGAGGAGCGTAAAAAGCGTGTTGACGCGGGGGGTGTGCGTGAGATATGTCATCTCAGAACCATGCCTATTTCACGCAGATTCCTTAATAAACGTAAGAGTTTTTATATGTCACAAGAAAGATAGAAATATAAGCTTCATTCTAAATACATTACCATGGGCATATTTAAATTTAAAGCGAAGATAGGTGTACTTTTGTAATAGCCGAGCTCCGACCCCGGACAGATCGATCAACCGAGCAACTCTCTCTCAGAACAATGTATATTTCACGTGAATTCGTTAATAACATATATGTTTTATATGTCTCAAGAAAGGCAGACATATAAGCTTCACTTTAAACACTTTACCATAGACATATTTAAAGTTCTAATGAAGATACATGTATCTTAAAAATTACGGAGCTCCGACCCCGTACAGACTGAACGACAGAGCAACTCTCAGATCAATGTTTATTTCACGTAAATTCGTTAATAAACACAAATGTTATACATGTCTTAAGCAAGATAGAAATATGAGCTTCATTTTAAATACATTACAATAGACATATTTATAGCTCAAGTGAAGATACATATGTTTTTATAGTAGCGCTCAGTAGCTTGTCGGGCATGTAGTGCAGACGCCTACGCACTTGCCGATATATTGTATAATTAACAACGATACGCTAATAAAGCCTAAAGTCTTATATGCCTCCAGAAAGACCGATATATGAACATTATTATGAATGCACCAAATAAAATATATCATGTTCGAGGACAAAGATATATCAATTTTAAATTAAGTTTCGACTCTTGCTCGGGCGAGAGAGATGGGGCGACTCTCGCCCCATCTATTGGAGATTCTGTCCACTAAAGACCCAAAGCTACTCAAACCCTCTAGCATTAAATAAATAAATAAATATGTTTATTCAGGAAAGGTACATACATAGAGAGATTTTACATAAGTGGATCGATTTATAGATAGAGCTAGTACATACAATGCCTAAAGCCACTATTACGCAATGCGTTTCGGGCAAGACAACATTAATATCTAAAACTTAATGCTAATTGAACAAAAAGAATAAAATGTTTTGAGAACAGATACAAATAAAGGTACAAAAAAAGGGGGGAACATGACTGAAAAGCAGCACAAATACAATATGTAGACAAACAGCGTTGAATAAAAAAAAAAAAAATAAGACGGGTTGACAATAGAGGGGTAAGGTAGGTTACAGGGAGTTTATCAGGTAGTGTTTAGTTTTAATCTTAAACTGGTTGAGAGAGGTACAGTCTTTAACATGGTTGGGAAGGTCATTCCACATTCTGGGTCCCTTGATTTGTAGAGCATTTCTAGTTTGGTTAAGTCGTACTCTTGGAATATCAAAACTGTATTTCTGTGGTTGGAAGAAAACGCTCACGGAGTGGGGGACTTATTTTAATTTTAAAATAATAATAATTAATTATTTAATAAATAAATAATTAATTAATAATACAATCATAAAAGATTAAATTAGATAATCCTTAACTGAAGAAGCATAATAGCTCAATATAACAAATAGGTAAATAGAGCTGAATTAATTATGGTGACTAATGAAGATTAGTGAAAGCCATAAATTAATATACAGAAGTAGAATTAATGTAATCAAATACATTGAAGAGACATCTCTAATTTAAAGTTGCCTGAGCATTTACGGTAATTGTAAAGCTTGGTATTCTTGGCTTGTCACTTTGGGGGTTCCGACGGAGCACCCCCAATCCCGTGAGGGCCAGCTGCGCGGAACCCCCACCCCCGAAGGGCGAGCGGAAGCTGGCTGCTAAATAGTAGCATGACTACTTGCTACGTGGCCGTAAGCGTGCCCAGATGCCCGGAGAGGCCATTAAAACACTCATGGTATCCTGACTGAAAAAGGTACCAATCCGAGTCCTCTAGGCAGATGCTGCGAGCAGACACAGCTCGCTTGGAAGCTTATGGAGCGGCAACTAGACGGTCCCTGGGCAGTAAGGCGGGGTGGCCCGCCGTCTATGCCCTGGAAGGGGGCCTACTGCCGAAATTGGACTCCAGCAGGAGCGCTTCCACCATGGCGAATGACTGTCGATCCGGTGTATATCTTCGTCGTAGTATCCCGCCCTCACAGGGACCAGTCCTGGACGGCTGGCCCCAGGGCGGGTGCGGGAATGTGAACGCTATCCACTCCGAGGCCGACTCCCCAGGGTCGACCCCGTGTTGGTCGCTGTCGCTGTGGTGAGCCCCTCGGGTGTGGAGTGGTGTCTGCTTAGAAGCGAGTCGGTTGCCTCCCAGTATACCTCGCACGGTGGGCATGAGAGCTGTGGTCCACCTTTCGTGGCCCCACTGCGCCTTCCTCGATCATCACAGGTTTTCGTCGTCCTCATTCTATTGTGGGTCTCCTCGCTACTGTGGCCGTAAGTGTGCCCGTATGCCCGGAGAGGCCATTAAAAAACAGTCGGTCTTCCTTGACCCAGACTGAAAAAGGTACCTTTCGGGTCTACTTGGCAGATGCTGCGAGGAGACGCAGCTCGCTTGGTGGGCCGGCGGAGTACCATCTTGACGAGCCGTGGAGCGGGGAGGCGGGAATAGCCCCCCACTGTGGACTGGGAGGAGTACATACTGCCGGGTTTGTACTCCATGCAGGCAGCGCTTGTCACCGTGGGGAATGACTGGTTGTTTCCGTGTTTATCTTCGTCGTAGTAGCCCACCTTCGCAGAGACCAGTCCTGGATGGCTGGCCCCAGGGCGGGTGTGGGAATGTGGACGCTGTCCACTCCGAGGCCGACTCTCCAGGGTCGACCCCGAGTCGGTCGTTGTCGCTGTGGTGAGCCCCTCGGGTGTGGAGTGGAGGTGTCTGCTTAGAAGGGAGTCGGATGCCTCCCAGTATACCTCGCACGGTGGGCATGAGAGCCGTGGTCCACCGTTCATAGCCCCACTGCGCCTTCCACGATCATCACAGGTTTTCGTCGTCCTCGTTCTGTTGTGGGTCTGGAAGTAATAAAGCAGTAAGGGTGGGCAAGGGCTGGTGTGCAGAGTTAACGTGAAGAGCAAAGGCACAGGTGCGTGGAACCGCATCAAAGTACTGTATACTGCTGTCGACTTAGGCTGCGAGAGTGGGATACTGGCTGCGACACCTGTCCGGAAGGCAGGAATAGGTAGGATTGAATAAAGTCCCAGGCATAGCTGAGCGGGCTGCGTCGAGAGTTGGTAGGCACCGGCACGGCCAGTACCAATAATAAATTATATATAATATCATTTATATAAGTATTTTACATAAATTATCAAATTAAATTTAATAAGATGATGGTGATGATGATGATGTTGAAGCACAGTTCAGCCAGTGGACTGCAGGTGGCTCCGAAGACTGCCAGAGTGCAGCGAAGTCCATATCGCTATGCCGCGGGGGGATACTATGGCACGCCAACAGTCCAAGGTAAGAGGGTGTTAAGTGGAATCGAACTGCGGAACCACTTACGCTCAATAAGATGTATGAGAACTGTAACAAATTTATTATTAAAAGGAGGGCTGAGAGAAAAGTGCTGGTAAGATCAGGGGCACTAGTGACATATCAGGACTCGGGCGACACCACACCAGATGAGCCTGAGGCGCTACAGGTCCTGGCGGGGATTCAGTTGGCTGGGGACGCTAGCTCAGTCACTGTAACAATCAAGCAGCTAGATCTGCGCTGTGGCCCCCCTAGCTGGCGACCGGCGCAGGTGCGAAACCGCCCAGCGGACTTGGCCCATCGTCCTGGATCGCTCGGGGTGCAGTGGTACTGCTCCCAGTCCGGCCTGGGACAAGCATCAGCTGTGCCCTGAATGCCCCCACATGGGCATGCTCAACTCTGGGCATCACGCAGGCTAATGGGCCACCATCCAAGCTGGGACGTTCGAGAAGGTGCCCAACACCCTCACCGTCCGAATCCCACTCAGTACAGCTAGCTGCTCTTTGTCTACCCCGTGTCACGTATGCCCAGATGACTCCTACTGGATTACCCCCAGCTGTCCCTGCCATCACGCTGCTGTGACGCTTCTGCCTTGGTACCGCATCAGCCAGACAACACAGCGGACCTTGTGGCCCCCATGCGGCAAGCTCAGCCTGGAACAGCCACCATAGCGAGGCTCATCACGCTACTGGAACATACGTCTGCGGACCACAGCCCATCCGGTACAAACAGCAGCTTGCTTGGCCAACCCCCAGCGGCAGCCCAGCTTGCAACACCACACCAGTGGCTACAAAAAAAAAATAACAAAAAAATAATAACAAAGTGTAAATTCCACAAGACCGCCAGCTGAATCAGGCAGGGGTACCCCACAGCCCGGGACAAATCGGCCATGCTGTAGCTGGCCCACGTTTAGCGGGAAGTAATAAGTGACGCACACAGGCCAGTGCAAGAGGGGGTAAGTGGCTGGACTGCAGAACACCTTATCTCGACAAGACGATGAGACTGTAACAACAGTATGACAGAGGAGTTAGAAAAGTTCTTTAATTATCCCTGCTTCCCTCGTGAAGATCCTCGCTTTAGGACCCGCCCATCTCTGCAGCCTTGGCAACTGATTCCTTAGCAGCTGCGCGAAATCTTTCAGCCTAGAGACACAGAAACTGGTCCTGGCCCCCAACAGGCATACCGCTCAGGCTGAAAACACCTCTGTCCAGCGGCGCCACAGCCCTGGAAATCATCGAGGCTGGTCCTCCAGCAGCGGTGTTCAAGGGCACGCTTCACTCTGGAAGACTGTGCCACGGACCTGCGGCTGCTGTAGCCATCAGCTGGACCACATCAGCTGGATACTAACACGGCCCTGGCTTGGGCCCCAGGGTGCCAAGAGCCTCTAGCTCGCGAACACCGCCAACTAGTGGCGCTTCAGCTAGCGAGAGTCATCGCTAGGGACCACCTCCGCCGGCAACAACCGCAGCTGGGCCTTATGGCCCCCGCTTCTGCGCCGTTGGAAACGCCACCAGCTGCTGGCTCAGGAGCTGGATCTTCGTCGTGGTACCACAGCGGCCGTAACAAACAGCAGCGGTTGCCCCGGGGTCCGTGCACAGCGGGACAGCCCACCAGGTGTGTGCCATGGCATGCTGTATCATCGAGCTGGGACCCATCATCCGCCGGGACAAACACGACTTGTGCTTTGCGTGCCCCCCGTGCGCATGCTCAGCCTGGCACACAGCCAGCATGTGCCCGCAGCTCGCTGGTCATCGCCCTCGGCGACCACAGATATTAGCCTGGACTAGGATATTAACACCACCAGTCAGTTTGCCACGCATTCTGGATCGATCCGGCTGGGAGCCAATTCAGCGGCCAACAACGCAACCTGTCTATGGGCCACCAGTGCGCTCAGCTGGCACACCGTGCTCCGCTGTGCCGTCTCTGGCTCCGGTCATCCGTCTGGGACTCACAGCAGCTCGGAACAACAGCACTTTATCCTGGCGCACAGTTGCCCCATGCTCCGCTCGGAACACCGCACTGAACTCAACCTGCTGGGATTCGTCGTCTGGAAGTAAAGTAGAGCATAGGATAACACTTTATATAGATTGAGCCGTAGGACACAACACACACCACATAAAAATTTACTAACAAATTAACGAAATAAATAACTATATAACTTATAAACAAAGAAACTAAATGAAAATAAAATTAAAATAATAAGGACACCACAACTGTGCCCTCAGCTGTCTGAATCCACGCTGTGTGCCTGATCCTTCCGCCGGAGCAGTCAGCAGCTGTGCTTGAGGCTCCCGGGCATGATCAGCTGAACAGCCGCCAGCTGTAGCCGTCTGCGCTGTCGGTACCACTAGCCTCG
>WNGS01067160.1:0-11260 GCA_020271785.1 Procambarus virginalis | reverse complement strand
CCTCTACTGGCAAGGGGTTGGTGCTGGACCTGTAGCTACAGCCCCCCTCTACTGGCAGGAGGTTGGTGCTGGACCTGTAGCTCCAGCCCACCCCTCTACTGGCAGGGGGTTGGTGCTGGACCTGTACCTCCAGTCCCCCCTCTACTGGCAGGGGGTTGGTGCCGGACCTGTAGCTCCAGTCCACTTCTACTGGCAGGTGGTTGGTTCTGGACCTGTAGTTACAGCCTCCCCTCTACTGGCAGGAGGTTGGTGCTGGACCTGTAGCTCCAAGCCGCCCCTCTATTGGCAGGGGGTTGGTGCTGGTGCTGTAGCTCCAGTCCCCCTCTACTGGCAGGGGGTTGGTGCTGGACCTGTAGCTCCATCCCTCCTCTACTGGCAGGGGTGGTTAGAGTTGGACCTGTTGCTCCAGCCCCCCTCTACTGGCAGGGGGTTGGTGCTGGACCTGTATGCCCACCCCCTCTATGGCAGGGGGTGTTGGTGCTTGACCCTGTAGCTCCATCCCTCCCTCTACTGGCAGGGGGTTGGTGCCGAACCTGTAGCTCCACAACCCCCCTTCTATTGGCAGGTGGTTGGTGTTGGGACCTATAGCTCCTCTCCCCTCTAATAGAGGGAGTTGGTGCTGGACCTGTATGCTCCAAGCCCACCCCCTCTACTGGCAGGGGGTTGGTGCTGGACCTGTAGCTCAGCCCCACTCTACTTGCAGAGGAGTTGGTGCTGGACCTGTAGCTCCAGCCCCCACGCTCTGCAAGTGGCAGTGGGTTTTGCTGGACCTGTAGCTTCCAGCCCCTCTCTACTGGAGGGGGTTGGTGGAATAGCCAGCCTCTATACTGGTGTAGCTGGCTCAGCCCCCTCTACTGGCAGAGGGGTTGTGCTGGACCCGTAGCTCCAGCCCCCTCTACTAGCAGGGGGGTTGGTGCTGGACCGTAGCTCAGTCCACCCCCTCTACTGGCAAGGGGGTTGGTGAGGGACTTGTAGCTCCAGGCCCACTCTACTGCGCAGGTTGGGTGCTTCCGACCTGTAGGCTCCAGCCCCCCCTACTGGCGGGGGGGGTAGGTGTGGACCTGTAGCTTCCACCCCCTCTAACTGCGGGTGTTGGGCTGGACCTGTAGCTCCATCCCTCCTCTACTGGCAGGGGGTTGGTACTGGACCTATAGGCTACATCCCCCCCCCTAATAGCAGGGGGTTGGTGCCGGAACTGTAGCTCCAGCCCCCACTCAACTAGCAGGGGTTGGTGCTGGACCCTGTAGCTCCAGCCACCCTCTACTGGGCAGGGGGTTGGTGCTGGACCTGTAGCTCCAGCCCCACTCTACTGGCAGGCGGTTGCTGCTGGACCTGTAGCTCCAGCCCCCCTCAAACTGGCCGGGGGTTGGTGCTGGAACCTGTAGCTCCAGCCCCCCTCAAACTGGCTGGGGGTTGCTGTTGGATCTGTAGCTCCAGCCCTCCTCTACTGGCATTGGGCATGCTGCTGGACCTATAGTTCAAGCCCCCACCCCCCTCTAATGGCATGGGGTTGATGGCTGGCCCTGTAGCTCCAAACCCCCCCTCTAGCTGGGCATGAGGTTTTGTGCTGGACCTGTAGTTCCAAACCCCCTCTACTGGCAGGGGTTTGGTGCGGGACCTGTAGCTCCAGCCCCCCTCTACTAGCATGGGGTTGATGCTGGACCTGTTAGTTCCAGCCTCCCCTCTACTGGCAGAGGGCTCGTGCTGGACCTGTAGCTCCGGAACCCTCTACTGGCCAGGGGGGGTGTTGGTGAGGGATACTGTAGCTCCAGACTTCCCTCTACTGCTAGGGGGTTTGGTGCTGGACCTGTAGCCTCTATCCCCCCCTCTTCAGGAAGGGGGGCGGTTGGGCTGTCATGAAGCTCCAGCCCTCTTCTACTGGCATGGGGGGGTGTTGGTGCTGGACTTGTAGGCCTCCAACCCCCCTACTGGGCCGGGGGTTGGTGCTGGACCTGTTAGCTCCAGCCCCACTGTACTGGCAGGAGGTGTGTGCTGGACAGTGTAGCTCCAGCCCCTCTACTGGCAGGGAGTTGGTTGCCTGTGACCTGTAGCTCCAGACCCCTCTAATGCCAGGGGGTTGGTGCTGGACCTGTAGCTTCCACCCCCCCTCTACTGGGCAGGTGGTTGGTGCTGGACCTATAGCTCCAGCTCCCCTCTAATAGAAAAGGGTTGTTGGTGCTGGACCTGTAGCTCCACCGTCCTCTACTGGCAAGGTGGTTGGTGCTGGACCTGTCAGCTCCATCCGTCCTCTACTGGCAGGGTGTGGTGCTGAACCTGTCGCTCCAGCCCTCCTCTACTGGCAGGGGGGTTGGTGTGGACCTGTAGCTACCGCCCTCCTCTACTGGCAGGGGTGTGGTGCTGGACCTGTAAGGGGCCCTCCAGCCCACCTCTTATGGCAGGGGGTTTGTGCTGGACCTGTAGCTCAGCCCCCCCTCTACTGGTAGGGGGATTGGTGCTGACCCTGTAGTTCCAGCCCACCCCTCTAGACTGGCAGGGGGTTGGTGCATGGGACCTGTAGCTCCAGCCCCCCTCTAGCGGCAAGGTGGGGCTGTAGGTACAGGTCCAGTACCAACGCCTTTGCCATTAGAGGGGGGCCTGGAGCTACAAAAAAGGTCCTAGGCACCAACCCTTTGCCAGTAGAGGGGGGGGGGGCTGGAGCTACAGGTCCAGCACCAACCCCTGCCAGTAGAGGGGGCTGGAGCTACAGTCCATCACTAACCCGCTGCCAGTAGAGGGGGGCTGGAGCTACAGTCCATTTCAACTCCTTGCTAGTAGAAGGGGGCTGGAGGTACATGTTGTGTATCTGGGGCTTGAACTCTGAAATTAAATTATTTTGATTATTGTATTGAAATAATTCGAAGGACCACCCTCTTTTGAGAAAAGAGGGAAAACAAATAATTGTGATCATCAGAATGACACTAGAGAACCAGTGTCTATGGATACTCATCAGAGAATAATCACTTGAAATAAATGAAGACTGTAATTATTAATTAAAGCCAAAGCCTCAAATATCAACATTGGGGGGTTATTTATAGAAGTTCATATATATCTAGGAACCAGTGTGTTTCGTCACTAGTTCATTGTTGGGTTAAAACATGGTAAATCTAAAATACAATAGATTCAAATATATATAGTAATCAATCATGAATATTAAAGATCATTAATCACTGAGCTAAACACTGAGCACAGTTAGAGCATAAACATTAATTCCAAATCTGGTAAATTATTCAATGGAAAAGCTATTGAATATGTAGAATTAATAATCAAGTTGAATAAATTTGTACGAAAAAATGTGTCTTAGCTGTAAGACGATTTCTAACGCCATTCATCATTCGTCCTCGTGGTCACAGAATCCATATAGAGAAAAGACTCGAGTAAATAACACGACTGATGAGAATCTTGCTGGCACCCTCGTATACACGCTGCAATACAAGAATTTAAGTAGCAATTGACTAGGCTACAAATTATATTCAGATATTCATGAAACTGAATGATTTCACGAAAATCTACTCACTTTGTGTTTTTTGGTAATTTTCTCCTCCTAACGACAGACTACTACTAAATATACACCTCGAGTGATGCATCGCCCTGAATATATACTTAGCTGAGCGTATTGAATACTCAAGTCTGCTGAAATCGCGTCAGCCGGTCACAATGTTCACTGCTGTGCACACTTAATTACGAGTCCTGGCTTCAATTGTTGACGTGTTATTAACTAATGAGGCACTAGAGAACACATGATAAGTAATTGTCACTTGTTAACTGGTATCAACGTAATTCTTGTCGATAAGAATTCCCCGACGCCACCATGTGTCTCGTCAAACGCTGCCTCGTGACCATGTCTTTGTAGTAATGGGTCGCCGCCTTCTCCCCAACCCGCTCTGGCATTCATCACAGTGTGTCCGGGAACAGGCGCGGGAACAAGTGTAGAACGGCGGTCCGCGATTTACTTCAATATTCTTGGGATATTTACGTACCAGTGAGCCCAAAACATAGTTTTTGGTCAT
Organism: Procambarus virginalis; assembly: GCA_020271785.1. Taxonomy (NCBI): domain Eukaryota; kingdom Metazoa; phylum Arthropoda; class Malacostraca; order Decapoda; family Cambaridae; genus Procambarus; species Procambarus virginalis. Next base: position 7,253 of record WNGS01067160.1, on the reverse strand, counting down.
ATGAAGGGTACAGCAACGCATTGATAACGCAACATAGTGAATTGTTATAACGTTGGATAGGAAAAAAAATCGAAAAAGAACGAGATTGTGGCATGACGGTGGCATCAGAGGCCTGAGAAGGGAAGGACTTGGACCACCACGTGGGAGGACCTCTGGCGGGGACGACAACAATTACGGCGGACATCGCTTCATAAATCACCTAATTGTGCTGTGGGATGCTTACTTGGAGGTGAGTGCCTCTCAAAGTCAGTCATACAAGGTGTACAGTGTTCGTTATATAGTAATTAGCTTTGAACATAAGATAATTAAAATACAAAAATTAGCTCAAGATCCTCAGCTTGGTACTAGGTTTTCACACCTGTGTGTTACATTACACCGCCACTGACTAGACCCCCCCCCCCTCCCCGCCATAACACGCCAGTGTAAACACACACACACACACGCACGCACAAACAAGCCTACCGCGACCTCACCTCCTCACCACTGGGACTTGCCCCCCATCCCTCACCCCCCCCCTGATTGTCCTCCTTCCCCCCCCCCCCCGCTCTGCCTATTTCCTTCTCTCCCTCGCTCTTCCTCACTCCCTTTCACTCCCCTTCACTCCCTTCACTCCCCCTCTCCCGTTCACTCCCTCTCTCCCTCTCCCTCCATCCCTCCAGCAGTTAACCCAACCCCCCCACCGTGCCACCCCCACAACAAACACACACACACACACACACACACACACACACACACACACACACACACACACACACACACACACACACACACACACACACACACGCACACACACACAGGGCAAGCGGGATGGTAAGACAACAGAACGAAGCTGGAGGAGAGGGACTGGACGAGTCATTCATGGAGATGATTGTTAAGGCATGGAAGGAAGTCAGTGGGGAATTGAAGGAACTGAGAGAAACTATATATAAGCTGCAGACAGAACTAAGTGCAGCGCAAGAGGAGATAAAAAGCCTAAAAACAGGCCCTCCTCAGACTCTGGCCCAGGGGACCAACCCCCAGGTACCAGGAGATGTAGCAATGGCAGGGACCGCAACAATTGGCCCAACCTTTGCTGAAATGATGAAGAGCCCAGGAGCAATGTCCACAGTCAAGGAAGTTGTAATGAAAGCAGTAACCTCACAGGAGGCAGCTAGATGCACGAGCCAGCTAATGGAAAGGAAAAGAGCTGTAGTAGTGGTAGGTGTGAAGGAACAAGAGGGCTCCACAAGGGAGGAATCGAGGGCTAAAGACAAAGCTGAAGTGGCAGGGATATTAAAGGAGATAGGAATGGAAGGGGCTGAACGAGACATAGAACAGTTTTTCCGGATTGGCCAGTACAACAGAGACAAAAAGAGATTGATCAAGGTAGTATTCAAGAGCGAGGACATCAAAGAAGACATCCTAGTAAAGAAGAGCAAACTGAGGTATGCAAGGAACTACAAAGAGGTATATGTTCAGAGAGACATGACCAGAGACGAGATAGTAAGGGCAGCAGATGCAAGGAAAAGGCGCAAGGAGAGGGAAGGGAGCCAGGGAACCTCAGCCTCCAACCCAGCAATCCCAGAGGGGAGTGGGGAGCCCCAGTCCAGCAACCCAGGAACCCAAGGGGGAATGCAACACCCCAGCACACCACCCAATAGGGCCCTCCTCCCCCAGCACAAACCCTCCCTTGCCCATGCACAATGCCCATCAGGAAACCCAAGTCCTCCCCCTCCCCTTACCCCAAGTAGCCCCTGCTTCCCCAGCCCCTGGTCTTCTTCCTGCCCCAAGCAGGCCTGAGCAAGACCAAAGCCCTCTATCCCCCACTCCATCTCCCTCCAAACCCCTGTCAACTACACTGCAGGAGGGCGTGCCCTTTCCCCAAGCAATCCCTGCTCCCTCACCCCCAGGACTTCCTCCTGCCCCAAGCAGGCCTGAGGAAGACCTAAGCCCTCCATCCCCCACTCCACCTCCCCTTGAACCCCTGGAAACTACCTCACAGGAGGAGGAGCCTACCCAAGTAACATTGACCATAGAACAACTTCCTACACTTGTGGGGAGTGAGGGTGAAATTGGATACAAGAAAGTGAGCTTCAAGGTAATGTACTCAAACATTGATGGGATTACCAATAAAGCAAGTGAACTGGCTGAAAGGGTGCAAGAAGAAAACCCTGATGTAGTAGGACTAACAGAAACAAAATTGTCAGGAGTCATAACAGATGCTGTGTTTCCAAAGGACTACTATATAGTAAGGAAAGAGAGGGAAGGGAGAGGAGGCGGAGGAGTGGCCCTGCTGATAAGGAAGGACTGGAGTTTTGATGAGATGGAAATTCCGGGCTGTGACGGATTCAGAGATTACATAACAGGAACTATAACAATGGGTGGACCTAAGATAATAGTGGCAGTCATGTACAACCCTCCCCTAAATGACAGAAGACCAAGACAGGAGTTTGATAGGAACAACATGGCAACCATTAATATAATAGAGAGAGCAGCTTCAGTTGCCTGCAGGAATGGCTCCAGACTCTTAATCATGGGCGATTTCAACCATGGAAAGATAGACTGGGAGAATGGGGACCCACATGGTGGTGCAGATACGTGGAGAGCTAAACTCTTGGAAGTGGCAACAAGGAATTTTCTGAGCCAGCATGTCAAGGAACCCACAAGAGTGAGAGGCAATGATGAACCAGCTAGACTCGACTTGATATTCACCCTGAATGAGTCAGAAATAAGGGAAGTCAAAGTGGAAGCCCCCATAGGAATGAGTGACCACAGTGTACTGACCTTTGAGTACTTGGTGGAGGTAGGGATAACCTATCCAAGGATGGGAGTGGAGGGAAAAAGACTGAATTACCGAAGAGGAAAATATGAAGAGATGAGGAGCTTCCTCAGAGGAATACCATGGGAAACAGAACTTAGAGACAAGAATGTGCAGGTCATGATGGATTTTGTCACCCAGAAGTGCCAGGAAGCTGCAGACAGGTTTATCCCTGTCCAAAAGGAGAAAAACGAAAAACAACAGAAAAACCCATGGTTCAACCAGGAATGCAAGGTAGCGAAGCAACTGAGTAAAAGAACATGGAGAAATTACAGAAATAACAGAACACCAGAGAGCAGGGAGAGATACCAGAGGGCCAGAAATGAGTACCTCAGAGTGAGGAGAGAAGCAGAGAGACAGTTTGAAAATGACATCGCGAGTAAAGCCAAGACCCAACCAAAGCTGCTCCACAGCCACATCAGGAGGAAAACAGCAGTGAAAGAACAAGTGATGAAGCTGCGAAAAGCGGAGAACAGATACACAGAGAATGACAAGGAGGTGTGTGAAGAACTCAACAAGAGATTCCAGGAGGTCTTCACAATAGAACAAGGAGAAGCCCCTGCACTAAATGAGGAGGTGGCAAACCAAGCAACCTTGGAGGAATTTGACCTCACCAGTGATGAGGTCAAAAGGTGTCTGCTGGAGCTGGATGTGACAAAGGCTGTTGGGCCTGACAGAATCTCACCATGGATACTAAAGGAAGGTGCAGAAGCACTAAGTGTGCCACTCTCTATGGTGTATAACAGGTCACTGGAAACAGGAGACTTACCAGAAAGTTGGAAGACAGCTAACGTGGTCCCAATATACAAAAAGGGTGACAGGCAAGAGGCACTGAATTACAGGCCAGTTTCCTTAACTTGTATACCATGCAAGGTAATGGAGAAGATCGTGAGGAAAAGGCTCGTAGAGCATCTAGAGGGAAATAACTTTGTAACGCACCACCAACATGGGTTCAGGGATGGTAAATCGTGCCTCACAGGTTTAATAGAATTTTATGACCAAGCAACAAAAATTAGGCAGGAAAGAGAAGGGTGGGCCGACTGCATTTTCCTGGATTGCCAAAAAGCCTTTGACACAGTACCGCACAAAAGGCTGTTAAAAAAGTTGGAGCAACAGGCAGGAGTAAAAGGGAAGGTGCTCCAGTGGATAAGGGAGTACTTAAGCAACAGGAAACAGCGAGTAACGGTGAGGGGGGAGACATCAGAGTGGCGAGATGTCACCAGCGGAGTCCCACAGGGCTCAGTACTTGGACCCATCCTGTTTCTAATATATGTGAACGATCTTCCGGAGGGTATAGACTCATTCCTCTCAATGTTTGCTGATGATGCAAAAATTATGAGAAGAATCAAGACGGATGAAGATAGACAGAGACTACAGGATGACCTGGATAAACTGGAGGAATGGTCTAGAAAATGGCTGCTAAAGTTCAACTCGGGAAAGTGTAAGGTGATGAAATTAGGAGAAGGGAGCAGGAGGCTGAACACAAGGTATCATTTGGGAGGGGAAATCCTGCAAGAGTCAAATAGAGAGAAAGATCTGGGGGTTGATATCACACCGAACCTGTCCCCAGAAGCCCACATCAAAAGAATATCATCAGCGGCATATGCTAGACTGGCCAACATAAGAACTGCCTTTAGAAATTTGTGTAAGGAATCTTTCAGAACCCTGTATACCACTTATGTAAGACCAATCCTGGAGTATGCAGCTCCAGCCTGGAGTCCATACCTAGTTAAACACAAGACAAAGTTAGAGAAGATTCAGCGGTATGCCACCAGGCTCGTCCCGGAACTGAGAGGATTGAGCTACGAGGAAAGGCTAAAGGAGCTGAACCTCACATCCCTGGAAAACAGAAGAGTAAGGGGAGACATGATAACCACCTACAAAATTCTCAGGGGAATTGACAGGGCGGACAAAGACAAACTCTTCACCACGGGTGGGACACGAACAAGGGGACACAGGTGGAAACTTAGTACCCAGATGAGCCACAGAGACGTTAGAAAGAATTTTTTCAGTGTCAGAGTAGTTAATAAATGGAATGCATTAGGCAGTGATGTGGTGGAGGCTGACTCCATACACAGTTTCAAGTGTAGATATGATAGAGCCCAGTAGGCTCAGGAATCTGTACACCTGTTGATTGACAGTTGAGAGGCGGGACCAAAGAGCCAAAGCTCAACCCCCGCAAGCACAATTAGGTGAGTACAATTAGGTGAGTACAGAAATTATTAAACACGAATTATTCTTTTCGCGTAATTATGTATGAAATACGGCAATATGAACTGGGTTGCAATTATAGGGATTTATTAATTATTATATTCTCGATAAATGATCTCTAGCGAGAAATGGAGATGATATTTATACTCTCCATAGCATTCGATCGTAACAGAATAAAAACTGTTACTAAATAATTTCAATTAATAACTCTCGATTTTACATGATCAGGAGTCATATTATCAGCAATAGGCTCAGATTAAATTAAATTAACACTACCGTTAGTGGCATTAAAACTACTGTAATTAGTAAGGTGATGGTAATTTATTGTAATATAATAATAGATGATAAGTGTTGGAAATTTCCAACAGTACAGGTCCAGCACAAACCCCCTGCCAGTAGAGGGGGGCTGGAGCTACAGGTCCAGCACCAACCCCCTGCCAGTAGAGGGGGGCTGGAGCTACAGGTCCAGCACCAACCCCCTGCCAGTAGAGGGGGGCTGGAGCTACAGGTACAGTAGAGGCTGAAGCTACAGGTCCAGCAAACCCCCTGCCAGTAGAGGGGGGCTGGAGCTACAGGTCCAGCACCAACCCCCTGCCAGTAGAAGGGGGGCTGGAGCTACAGGTCCAGCACAAACCCCCTGCCAGTAGAGGGGGGCTGGAGCTACAGGTCCAGCACCAACCCCCTGCCAGTAGAGGGGGGCTGGAGCTACAGGTTCAGCACCAACCCCCTGCCAGTAGAGGGGGGCTGGAGCTACAGGTCCAGCACAAACCCCCTGCCAGTAGAGGGGGGCTGGAGCTACAGGTCCAGCACCAACCCCCTGCCAGTAGAGGGGGGCTGGAGCTACAGGTCCAGCACAAACCCCCTTGTGGGGAAAACGTGACTCCAATAACTAATAACTTGTTTTGGGCTCTGAGACCCAGTAACTAATAATTAAATAAATGTAAATATATATACTTCGATAGCTATGAAGGACCACCACTTTTTGAGAAAAAGTGGAAAACAAAGAGACAATGGAAAAAACTGATCTTAGGAACTAGTGTCCTATGGATCTTGGTAAAACTGTAATGATTATATGAATGGAGTCAAATTCACTACACAAAATTGGGGGGTTACATGCTAAAAGATTAATACATCCCTAGCATTATTCTGGTGCTGGTTCTTCACCAGAGTAAATCAAATGTGTGAGTAAAAATATAGGATATAATATTGATGGAGGTAAATGCACCTCAATATACTACTGAAATGTTGAGCAACATCAGTAAATCAAAGGGTTAGTATCATTGATCTCTTTAGGAGATCACTACTGTAACTATGGAGTTATTGCTACTGATGAAAATGGACAGCTTAGCTGTGAATCTAGAAGTAATCAGTTGCTACGCTCCACCGACGACGTGTTGCATAGGGTAAATTGTTGCATGGAACGGTGGGGAAGCCTAGCACCTCGGTTGAAGTCGCCTTGGTACTGAAAGGCAATTACATTGTAGAAATCTTCTACACAATAGGTAATTACATTTAAATCCTAAATCATGAGGATGACGGTAGTAAATTATCAGCTAATGTCTGAACAATTTGTATCATAGAAATAAACTGATAATCATATAATTAGATGGCAAATTTAATAAAGACACGTACTATATTTTGTTGGTTTGCATTCGGCCTAACGACTGCCTACCTAAATGTTAAAAGTGGCCACATAATAACAAAAAGGGTAAACTTAGCAGCCGAGCCTCGTGTCGTTGGTGTGAAGACTTGAGCAACTCTTCGTCCTCCTGCTGCTGCTTGAAAGACGTTGACTCTAGAGTTGCTTGTATACTAGTCTATGACACGGCTATGTTGTGCAAATAACCGGCACCCGCTCAATTGATCGTGAGAGCGAAATAAATAGGTCGAAACACTCTGCTACACGCTGTTAATGGCGTCCGTGCTCTCGTTCACGTGTCAAGTGACGCTCTCCCTTCCTTCCTCCTGCTCCCTTATTGCGCATGCGCGGCTTTCGAGCGTAAATGAATATGTATTTATTGCCATTGACTAAGGAAGGAAGAGTATACTAATATTAATATCACATAAAATTCTTCTGTGATACAATAAAATTTCTAGTACATAAATTTGACTTGATAAAAGTTGTGCACCATCGAGGAAATTAAAGTAAAATCTTTGCATCAAGTAATTTCCTCTAGAATGTTTAAATGTTAGTTAATAGGGAGCTCAGTAAGTAATATATACTACAATCAAAGTTAACTATTTT
>WNGS01067148.1:0-15531 GCA_020271785.1 Procambarus virginalis | reverse complement strand
TAAGAAGACCTTGGCAAACAGACACTAATAGCATAGGATTTCAAACGCATTTGATGTGTTGGAGACGAGTGCTGTGGTGAACTATGGTTCAGCGTGGAGGTAAGGGCTCGCGGCGAGGAACATTGAATGCGGTGTCCCTCAAAGTGCCCCAAGAGAAAAGGAGGATCGAAGCGAATTTTGGTTGTTGGAGATTCCAAGTGAGGTATTTGGACAGAACGTTTTGTGCCAGAGATAAAGGGAACAGATTAAGGGTTTGCTATCCTGGAGCTGGTATTGGTGATATTGTTGGAAACATGAAAGATATTATGACGGAAATGGGAGCAAACCCATTATTTGTATTAGTGTAGGGGGTAATGATGTGGGAGAGTTAGAAGTGAGGAACTAATACTGAAATTCAAGACAGCAATAGAATTAGTTAGGAGCAAGGGAGGAATCCCGATCATATGTGGCATTCTTCCAAGAAAGGGAGTGGGAATGAATGGATGTCGAGGGCACTTGGTGTCAATTGCAGGCTGGAAAGATATTGCAAATCTAATGCAATATCTTATATAGACAACTGGGAACACTTCTATGGAAGAAATGAAATGTATGCTCGGGATGGGGTGCATCTATCGAGAGCTGGGGTGTTGCTGTTGCAAATTCGTTGGAAGAAGTGGTAGAGGTGTTTGTTTGGGTTTAAACTGTTAGTAGATAGAGGTATGGGAATTGATTTGGAGGAAGGAGTAATAAAAGTATGTGTTTGCGGAGAAAGGAATTGGCAAAATGATCAGGGAAAGAGAAGGGCCTCAAAATAACAATTCACTTAGGGTATATTACACAAACAGTAGAAGTCTAAGAAATAAAATAACGAATTAAATGCTCTTGTCTGCACAGAAAAAATAGATATTATTGCACTTACCGAAACGTGGATGAATGTTGATAATAGAGAACTATTAGCCGAATATCAAATAAATGGATTTAAACTATTTCACACAGATAGATATATTAGACGAGGTGGTGGAGTAGCCATAGCCATACGTTAGGGACAATTTGAAATGTAGTCTCAAAGAGGGAATCAAAACTGAGCCACACACAGAAACTATTTGGATAGAATTAAACGAAAAAGCAAATAATATTATATGGAGTTATATATAGGCCACCAAATTAGACAGAATGGAAGCAAAGCATCTATGGGATGAAATATCTAGGGCATCTAGATCTAACAGTATTTATGTCATGGGTGACTTTAATTTGAGTGGAATAAACTGGTTGAACAAAACAGGGAATAGTGAAGCGAAGATTTTCTAGAATTAATTGACGATTGCTTTCTTACGCAACACATTAAGGAACCAACACGGGAAAATAATATTTTAGATTTAGTGTTAACTAACAGGAAACACAAATTAATGACATCGAAATAGGGAGTGAGCTAGGGAACAGTGATCACAAAGAAATCAGATTTGGCATAGAATGGAATAGACCTGTAGGAGAAAATTCTGTTAAAGTGCCAGATTTTCGAAAAGCTGATTTTAATAGCCTAAGAAATTTTTTGGGTCAAATTGATTGGAAAGTCTTGGGTATGGGGTGTGGGCCGGTCTTGGAGCGAGACATGAACCCAGCGATAGGTGATGTAATGGGGATTTCGATGTAGATTCAATTTATAACGTATTTAAGAATATTCTAAACAAAGCACAGGAACGTAGTATACCACACAAATTGAATAGATCGATTACTAATGACCCAAAGTGGATAACAAAGAATTTGAAGAACTTATAGGTAAAAAGAGAGCTTGGTACAAAAGGATTAAAATGGGGAGGTCACTTTAGAACAGGAATTCGTACAACTAGTTAGAAATGTTAAAAAAGAGATAGGAAAGCAAAAAGAAACTATGAAGTTCGTATAGCAGGGCAAGCAAAGACAAATCCTAAAGGGTTTTTTCAGTTATATCGAACTAAGACTAGGGAAAGGATAGGTCCATTAAAAACTGAGACAGGTCAAATAACAGATAGTGATGAAGAGATGAGTAGTATTTTTAATAAATATTTTGTATCTGTATTTACTAAAGAGGAACTTAACAATATGCCTTCAGCCCAACAAGTCTATGTGGGTGGGGACGAGGACAGGTTGACGAGTTTAGCAGTTACCAGGGAGGATGTTCTTAAACAAATAGTAAAACTCAAACCAAACAAATCCCCAGGGCCGGATGAAGTGTTTGCCAGAGTGCTGAAAGAATGCAAAGAGGAGCTTTGTGACCCACTGTCAATCATATTTAATAAATCAATAGAGTCAGGCAGAGTGCCAGAGTTTTGGAAAGTTGCTAATGTGATACCAGTTTTTAAGAAAGGAGATAGATCACTTGCGTCTAACTATCGACCAATTAGCCTAACGTCTATTGTGGGAAAGTTACTCGAATCTATAATAGCAAATAAAATTCGTCTTCATCTTGAAAAACATAAATTAATAATTGAGTCGCAACATGGTTTTATAAATGGCCGTTCATGTTTAACAAATTTGTTATCTTTTTATTCTAGCATAGTTGAGGCAGTTGATAGTGGTAAGGATTGTGATGTTGTGTACCTTGACTTTAGCAAAGCTTTCGATACAGTGCCACATGAAAGACTGATTAAAAAGATAGAGGCTCATGGTATTGGGGGTGCTATATTAAGCTGGATTAGGGCATGGCTATACCAAAGGAAACAGAGAGTTAGTATAAATGGAGTCAAGTCAGAGTGGGAAAATGTTGTAAGTGGAGTGCCTCAAGGCTCTGTCTTGGGACCTCTGTTGTTTATAATATATATAAATGATTTAGATTCAGGTTTGAGTAGCAACATTTGCAAATTTGCCGATGATACGAAAATCGGTAGGGAAATTAATTCGGAGGAGGACTCACTATCACTTCAAGTTGATCTAGATAGGGTTTTGAAATGGTCAAAGGACTGGCAGATGCAGTTTAATGCTGATAAATGTAAAGTTCTGAGGCTAGGTAATGATGATAGAGTTACAAGATACGAGCTAGATGGTGTTGAGATTGCGAAGTCGGATTGCGAAAGGGATCTGGGAGTTATAATTAGTAAGAATTTAAAACAAAAGGATCAATGCATAATGTTCGTAATAAGGCAAATAGGACACTCGGATTTATTAATCGCAGCGTAAGTAACAAGACACCTGGTGTGGTTCTCAAGCTATATCTTGCTCTGGTTAGGCCCCATTTAGATTATGCAGTTCAGTTTTGGTCGCCATATTATAGAATGGATATAAATTCACTTGAACGTGTCCAGCGTAGGATGACTAAGTTAATTCCCCAAATTAGAAATCTTTCATATGAAGAAAGATTAACAAAGCTTAATTTGCATTCACTGGAAAGGCGAAGAGTTAGGGGTGACATGATAGAGGTTTACAAGTGGATGAATGGACATAACAAAGGGGATATTAATAGGGTATTGAAAGTATCAACACAGGACAGAACGCGAAACAATGGGTATAAATTGGATAAGTTTAGATTTAGGAAAGACTTGGGTAAATACTGGTTCAGTAACAGGGTTGTTGATTTGTGGAACCAATTGCCGCGTAACATTGTGGAGGTGGGGTCCCTCGATTGTTTCAAGCATGGGTTGGACATGTATATGAGTGGGATTGGGTGGTTATAAATAGGAGCTGCCTCGTATGGGCCAATAGGCCTTCTGCAGTTGCCTTTGTTCTTATGTTCTTATGTTTCTCCCGTAGGATCACGAACCGTTCCCACGCTACAACAGGAACCAAAACGGTCATATGGCTCGAGCTCCCTCATCAAAACTTGAGAATTACGGTAATTCGTCACTGTTCTTAAAACTGTCAAATGTGTTAGCGGCAAAGGCAGAACGAGAGGGGAAACGGGTTGGAAAAAGGGGGATTGGAAATGACTGAGGACAAATGATTTGGAAAGATTGGAGATATAGGGATTGGGGAACAAGTAACTTGACCACCTGCCTAGGGGTAATCTGACTCTGGCAAGAAGGGGAACTGCCCGCAGGGAGGGGGAGAATGACCAGAGGTCGAACTGAGGACTGACACATACCATTACAATAGTTCCCATTCCAAAACCTAAAGACCCAGGAAATCCAAGACCCATCTCATTAACAAGCTGTCTGGCCAAAATTGCAGAAAGAATGGCCCTTAATCGAATTGAATGGAAAGCCAATCCACTACACCAAAATATGTTTGCTTACAGAAAAGGTGTTGGAACCACAGAATGCCTTACCTCCCTCCTGGATAAAATCAATGACAAACCTGGAATCCTTATTTGTCTAGACCTTGAAAAAGCCTTAGAGTTAGCCAGTGCTCCAGCTACACTGTGCTGGATTGTGGATAAGCAAATCAAAGGACACGCTCCTGCTTTTGCCAAAGGAAGCCTGCTTAACCGAGAAGCTAAAGTCAAATTCCAAGGAAAAACATCGACCTCAAAGAGGCTGGAAAATGGAACTCCGCAGGGAGGAATACTAAGCCCCTTCCTCTTCAACTGTCTCATGGAACAATTCATGAACCTCAAGCTACCAAAAGGCAAACTTCTTAACTATGCAGACGACTTTGTGGTCATCATCAATGGAACCATGCACAAAAATGCCTATATATTATCAGCAGGGAAGCGGAACGCATATCAGTGAAAATAAACAGCAATAAAAAAAACGCTATGGCCTCAAAATGATAACTCAGGACATCAGACTGGCAATACAAGGACAAGAAATTGAGTGGGTTACCTCTTTTCAATACCTAGGAGTCATAATGCCCAAAATGCTGCGCGTACTAGTGGCTTTACAAGATTGTAATTGCTGTACTATTCAATGTATTCTCATAAACCCAATGTACCTTCTTGTATATATATAAATAAATAAATAAAATAAGTAAATAAAATAAATAAATAAATAATAGACAACCAGTTGAAATTCACTCAAGAAATTGAATATCTTCGGCAACGCTGTAAAGCCAGAAACTCAGCTTTGCGCTCCGTGACCAGTCTTAGAGAGGGTGCATCTCTACCAGTACTCAAAATGTACTACGTTCAAGCAGTTAGGTCACTCATCGACTATGCTGCCCCTGCTCTTACATCCCTCAGTGATAACCAATGGGAGAAACTGGAAGTGTCTCAAAATGATGCTCCGAGAACAATGCTGGGAGCACCTATATGGACGCATAGAGAGAACCTTAGAATGGAAACAAATTTACCAGCATTAGAAAACAGGATGAATCAAAGGATAGCCACCATAATAGGAAAACTTACTGGAACAACCACCAGACTGCCAATCAAAGACAGCATACAGAGATCCTTTCAGAAAAACCTACAGTACAGAACAAGCTCATGGATGGATAATGTGGTCAAGATTTTAGAGAAAATGGACCTGAAATGGACCATTAAAAACAAAGGGGAAGATAGTCCATATCAACACTTTCGACAGCCTCCTCCATGGGAAGAATCGAATCTAAAGATAGTCATTGAAAGATTACCAGTTAAAAAATCAGCATGTGACCCGCAGAGGCTCAAGGAAGTAATAGAACAACAAATGAAAACTATCTCTAGACCCACAACGACTCACATCTTCACAGACGGATCAGTCGATCAAGAAAAAGGTTCTGCTGGGGAAGCAGTTTACACTACCAACCATGAAGCTTACTGGAGCATGTATAGTGGGTGCTCAACATTGCAAACAGAATTATATGTCCTGAAGGAGGCAATAAACTATACAATTGAGAATAATTTACATGATGTCATCATTCATACAGACTCTAAATCTTCGCTCCAGGCATTGTTATCCAGTCAGCACAGAGATAATATACAACTCCTCACAGAAATTCAACATATCGGAAAAGAAGCCCTTAATCGAGGGCTCTCAATCACCCTAAATTGGATACCAAGTCACATTGGCATAGATAGTAATGAAAAGGCAGACTCACTAGCAAAAACTGCCACTGTTCTACCTGTTGTACAGGTTCAAATACCTCCAAGTTTCTCACAGATTAAGGAGCAAATCAAGAAGAAAATATTATCAACTATCAAAAGTCGCCACAGAGCCAAAGTAGCGGAAGGAAGATCCACTGTGATATGGTACGAACAAGCCACTGGGTACTCCTCTTTCAAGCTTGGCAAAAAGATATCCAGAGACATTGCAGTAGCCATACACAGACTCATACTTGATTACAAGTGCTGCTGGGAGGTAATGAACCCAATAGTTAAAGAGTGTCACTTCTGTGAAACAGAAGCACTATTGCATTACTTACTGGAATGCGAAGCTGCTGAAGCCCTGTGCATCAAACTCAACATTAATCCAACGGGTCTGATGTCTTGAGTCTTCATTTTAACGGCCATAGCTTTTGTTTTATTGCTGTTTATTTTCACTGCTAATCGTTCCGATTACCTGCTGATAATATCTAGACATTTTTGTGCATGGTTCCTTGCGCCTTTGCCATTGATGATGATCACAATCGTCTGCGTAGTTAAAAAATTTGGCTTTTGGTAGCTTGAGCTTCATGAATTGTTCCATGAGACAGTTGAAGAGGAAGGGGTTTAGAATTCCTCTCTGCAGAATTCCATTTTCCAGCCTCTTTGAGGTCGACTCTTTTCCTAGGAATTTGACTTTAAAGGGGTAGTCCGGCTTCCTTTGGCAAAGACAAGAGCGTGTCCTTTGATTTCCTAATCCACAAGGCAGCACAGTGTAGCTGGAGAACTGGCTAACTCGAAGGCATTTTCAAGGTCTAGAAAAATAAGGATTCCAGGTTTGTCATTGATTTGATCCAGGAGGTAAGGCAATCTGTGGTTCCAACACCTTTTCTGTAAGCAAACATATTTTTGTGTAGTGGACTGGCTTTCCATTCAATTCAATTAAGGGCCATTCTTTCTGCAGTTTTGGCCAGACAGCTTGTTAATGAGATGGGTCTTGGATTTCCTGGGTCTTTAGGTTTTGGAATGGGAACTATAATTGCATTGTTCCAAGAGTGTGGTCCAGTTCTTGTCACCCATACTCTGTTGATGAGACTCAAGAAGAGTTCTTCACCTTTTTCTCCAAGCTTGGCTAGCATGTTGTAAGTGATTTTGTCCTCGCCTGGAGCTGTATTTTTAGTTTTCTTTGTATCACTTCTGAGTTTTTTCAGATTGAAAGGTTGGTCTAGTTCGCCAGGTAAGGCTAAAGCATCATCTATTTTTTTCCATCTTGCTGCTTGAAGTCTTTGTTGGTGAGTCAGAGTTGCTTGAGGAAGTAGAGTGGAACTGGCTCTTGAAGCAAATAGATTTGCTAACCTCTCTGCTTCTTGCTCTGGATGAACATGATGCGTTGAAGCAGGAGGCGATTTTCCTTTGGCCTTGTTGATCTGCCTCCAGATGTCGCCCAAGGACGTATGCTGATTTAGCTTGGCACACCACTCGAGCCATTTTTCTTCTCTGATTTTTGCTGTTTCTTCATGCACATGATCTCGGACAGCTCTAAGAAGTCCTAGATTAGCTTCGGTTCTATCTCTTCCGAAATTCTTTCGTGCACGATTTAGTCTGTTATGTAGCTCTTTGATCCTATCACTGTAATTCCAATGGTCTTTATGTTGTTGGGTAATTGTTTTCCTCTTGGGGATGGCGTGATTTGCTGTTCTATGTATTGCATTTACTAAATCTTTTTCCATTTCTTCGGTGTTGTCAGGACGAGTGTAGATTTGATGCCAAGTTTCGAGAGCTTCTTGAAACTTCGTCCAATCTGCTTTGAAAAAGTCCCATCCGGGCTCGGGAGCTGGAGGTCTAGGAGGTAGTGGTATATTAATAACTGTTTTTGTAGCCCAAGTGGTCACTGGTCAGAACATGATCAACTGATCAATGACACATCTCATAAATACTGGTGGAAACAAACGTGAGATCCAGCTTTCCCCCACCAGTGTGGGTTGGTTCCATCGAATTAAGCAGACTGATTTCCGGCACTTCATCCAAAAGGTGTTCAATATGTCTTCCGTTGGCGTCGGTTCTTGGTGAATCAAGTAATAATTTACTATGACCGTTGATGTCGCCAGAGATGATAGTAGGTGTAGTGACTGCTATTTCAAAGATTGCTGTCGCAGTCCATGTCGCATTCTCTATGGCTCTTATATGCATTGAAGATGGACAGCATTGAGTTCCTCACAGTGAGATTAACTCCCTTAATTTCGACGTTCACGCCACAGTTGGGCAGGTCTATGGCGTGATATTGCCATGGCATTGATATGATTTCATACTAGAATTGAAATGCCTCTGTTGCCACCTTGTGTCATATGGCAGTGGAATTCCTTGATATCCTGGGATATTGATATTTCTTTCAGTCCTGGTGAGTGTTTCTTGAAGTAGAACAATATCAATGTTGTCCTTGAGAAGCACTGCTCTTAGTGTTTGCGCTTTGTTTTTGAATCCTTGAATATTCCATTGAATAATTTTGAGTGTCCATTATTCCGTTATAGTGGAATCATTGAGTCCATGGTTTCTATAGTGGCGATTTTTCTAACGGCTTGTGTCTTCTTGATTGGAGTGTAGACTTTTTTCTTGGTGGGTGAGGAGACTCTTGGTTGGGTTGAAGCGTCTTTTGCTACATCCAGCTACTGGCGCATTTGATGATGTAGGGATCATCATTTCTGCTTGGGTGGTCTTGTAGGCAATAGCAGGTATATTCATTTTGCTGCCCTGATCTATTTTGTTGCTTGATGCTTCTTTGTTTCCTCCAGTTATTGGAGGCCCTGTTCTTGCTCAGGCTAGAAGGATTTGGTGCATTAGACTGATTGTGATCTTCATTTATTCGGACTTGCCGAGGAGTGTACCACTGGCTTTTTACTGAGGGTCTGGTCGATTGTGGTCTTGAAGTTGTGACTTTGGGTTGCTGGGTTGATCCGAAAGCGAGTATTCTTTTTACCCTTTCCGGACATCATTTGTTCCAGGCGTGATGTGTATCCAAGCAGTTTGGGCATTTTGCTTTCGTTTGTTTGCCTTCTTTATGCAGATTCTTGCATATGTCGGTGTTGTGGAGCTCGCTGCATACTCCACATCGTTCCAAGCCTCTGCAGCCATCTTTATGATGGCCGAAGCGCTGCCATCTGTAACAGCGCATGGGTTCTGGATTGTACAGCCTTAGTCTGAATTCACCATAGATCCCAACACTCAGTGTTAATGAGAGGTCCTCTTATTGATAAGAGGACCTGTCTTGTTTCTAAATTGTTGTGCTTGCATCTTTCCGCAGTTGTGACATTTGGGCATTCAAGGAGTCTGTTTGCATGAACTTCGACCGGGAAATTTTGAACTATCATTTTGGTGATTTTTTCTTCTGGTTTCAGTTTGTCACCACCCTTGAGTCTAAATATGGTTCTTCACCCAGCAGTGTTAAAGTAATATTAAATCGGCCTTGCCACAAACGTCTAGGGGTAACAACAGTCACTATAAAAAACGGGTGAACAATATATTTGTGCTAAGGGGGACAAAACATAACAATTAAATAGCACGTAAGACAAACAGAAACATTCTTTAACTTGCTTTAACATTAACATAAAACTTCGTAGTGAAGCATGAGCAATATCACCAGAACATAAATACGTAAAAGGGATACATCTAACCAGAGAAATAACAAAAAATATCCAACACCAAAGGCTGATCTTAACCCATGTCTACCCTCGACCACCGTCTTCACGCTACTGCCGGATTACTGGCTCACCAGGACGGCGTCACCTCCCTAACTATCATCAGACTATTCAAACTGGGCAACTGCCCACGGAGAAATCATGAGCCTCGTAACACGAAACTTCATACAATACATAGTGCTACACTATATAATCATATAATATACATATAATTTCTCATACTAGATACAATTTCTCATACTAATTAGGGAACAAGCCAGTAATGAATGAATCCTACAACGAATGAATGAGAACATAAATGAATCTTTAGCAAGATTCGTGACACAGTTCAACTAGGTGTTCTGTATTCCTGAGGTTTGTGATTATATCCTGATTAGCTGTGGATATGTTATATCTGCCCCTGATGTCAAGTTTAGCTCTATGATCTGATCCTGGATTATCTTTTTCCAGTGCGGCAATATAAGCATAAGTGGGACCATCTACTGGTTTTTTGGTTTTGAATATGGTCCTTGGCATTGGTTTGGGTGCTGCTCTTGAGTTCTGGTTGGCTTCGAAATTGGTTTCTTTGGGCGTTCTTCGGTTCTTCTTCGTTTGTTTGTCTTTCCGTTGTCTACAAGTTACCACGGTGGTTCGTTGAGGGTTGGGTCGTCTTCAGCAATTTTCCTTGCTCTTGCTACTAGATCACTGTGTTCTTCTGACGTTAATAATTCAAGAAGGATGATTAGGAAAGTCATATCCTGGGGAGACATGGTTACACTGTACTAAAAGAGTAACACAGTCGCTACACTCAGCGACTGTGTGCGTGATGAGGAAAGTTTGATTGATGAAGATTAAGCCACACAAAAGGTGGCACGGGCATGAATAGTCGGTAAGTGGTGGCCCTTTTGACCCATTACCAGTATCAATAGATGATACTGGAGATCTGGGAGGGTGATAAGGAATTGATTGATTGATTAATAAAGATTAAGCCAGCCAAGAGGTAGCACGGGCATGAATAGCCCGTAAGTGGTAATATTTTGTTTTCAGCAATTCTTTTCATTATTCTGAGGTTGCATTTAATCATCAAGCTGTTATCGCTGGGGAGGATACTGCTTCACAGTCTTTATGAGGGTGTCCAGCTGCTGGACACCTTTGTTGACCAGGAGAGTGGCTCTGTTGATGGCTTCAGGGTGGCCACTGTAAGATTCAGGAACTCTTAAAGCTCTTCTAAGGTCGTTGGTTGCCTCACATTCCAGAAGATAGTGAAGTAATGGCTTTTCTGTGACAGTTTGGCAGAAGATGCACTCTCTCTGTCGGGGTTCACCAATCTCCCAGTTGCATCTGTAACCTAGACGTAGTCTATATAACCTAACTGCTATTTCCCTGTGGATTCCTTTTGGGATATTTAACCTTTCTAATTTGGTTGCCTGAAGATACCATGTTGCAGAGGGCGAACCTTCAGCTACTCTCTGGTGTAGGTAGGCTTTGTTGAGGTGTGAGAGTTTTTTGGTGATGATGTTTTTAATGTTCTCTAGGCTGGGTTGAATTGTTTTATCTATCACTGGATGACGAGTTGCCAGTTTAGCAATTTCATCAGCTTTCTCATTTAATGGGATTCCAACATGGGATGGGATCCAGTTCAAGGTTATGTTGAGTCCTTTGCCTTTAGCGACTGCTCCAAGATACAAAATGGTGGTAATTATTTCCATGTTATGTTTCCACTGTTTTTGTCCTAGTATTTGAAGTGCAGCTTTTGAGTCTGTGTGTATGATTGCATTTTGAGTGTTTTGTGCAATCACATATGCGAATGCCTGTTGTATGGCAAACAGCTCAGTTTGGGTTGATGATACTAGTCCTCCCAGTCTCCAATATGCCTGTATGCTGGCCGTGCAAAGAGCAGCGCCAGCACTCTCATATTCTGTGTCCACCGATCCGACTGTGAAGATGTGGGTGGCTCCTGCTACTGCTATGCTGTACATTTGCTCTTCTATTATGCGCCTTAGGATTGTCGGAGGTGATAAGGAAGATTGATTGATGAAGATTAAGCCATCCAAAAGGTGGCACGGGCATGAATAGCCCGTAAGTGGTGGCCCTTTTGAGCCATTACCAGTATCAAGAGATGATACTGGAGATCTGTGGAGGCGCGACTGCACCCTGCGTGACGAAAGAAGTTTGTTGTTATAGATTCAGCTACTCGGAACAAGTTCCAAGTAGCACGGGCTATGGCGAGCCCGTAACTTACCTGGCACAGGAGCTGGGCAAGAAGCACGGGCTATGGTTAGCCTCGTGGACAGGAGATGTCTCCCGTGTGTGATAAGGAAGATTGATTGATGAAGATTAAGCCACCCAAGAGGTGGCACGGGCATGAATAGCCCGTAAGTGGTGGCCCTTTTGAGCCATTACCAGAATCAAGAGATGATACTGGAGATCTGTGGAGGCGCAACTGCACCCTGCGTGACGGGAGATGTCTCCCGGACCAAATGGTGACCAAATGGTCGTGATAAGGAATTGATTGATTGATTGATGAAGATTAAGCCACCCAAAAGGTGGCATGGGCATGAATAGCCCGTAAGTGGTGGCCCTTTTGAGCCATTACCAGTATCAAGAGCTGATACTGGAGATCTGTGGAGGTGCGACTGCACCCTGCGTGACGGGAGATGCCTCCCGTGGTGATAAGGAAGTTGTTGTTGTTGTTATAGATTCAGCTACTCGGAACAAGTTCCAAGTAGCACGGGCTATGGTGAGCCCGTAACTTACCTGGCACAGGAGCTGGGCAAGAAGCACGGGCTATGGTTATCCTCGTGGACAGGAGATGTCTCCCGTGGATAAGGAAGATTGATTGATTGATTGATAAAGATTAAGCCACCCAAGAGGTGGCACGGGCATGAATAGCCCGTAAGTGGTACATTTTTTTCTGTAATTTTTTCATTATTCTGAGGTTGCATTTAATCATCAAGCTGTTATCGCGGGGGAGGATACTGCTTCACAGTCTTTATGAGGGTGTCCAGCTGCTGGACACCTTTGTTGACCAGGAGAGTGGCTCTGTTGATGGCTTCAGGGTGGCCACTGCAAGATTCAGGAACTCTTAAAGCTCTTATAAGGTCGTTGGTTGCTTCACATTCAAGAAGATAGTGAAGTAATGGCTTTTCTGTGACAGTTTGGCAGAAGATGCACTCTCTCTGTCGGGGTTCACCAATCTCCCAGTTGCATCTGTAACCTAGACGTAGTCTATATAACCTAACTGCTATTTCCCTGTGGATTCCTTTTGGGATATTTAACCTTTCTAATTTGGTTGCCTGAAGATACCATGTTGCAGAGGGCGAACCTTCAGCTATTCTCTGGTGTAGGTAGGCTTTGTTGAGGTGTGAGAGCTTTTTGGTGATGATGTTTTTAATGTTCTCTAGGCTGGGTTCAATTGTTTTATCTATCACTGGATGACGAGTTGGCAGTTTAGCAATTTCATCAGCTTTCTCATTTAATGAGATTCCAATATGGGATGGGATCCAGTTCAAGGTTATGTTGAGTCCTTTGCATTTAGCGACTGCTCCAAGATACAAAATGGTGGTAATTATTTCCATGTTATCTTTCCACTGTTTTTGTCCTAGTATTTGAAGTGCAGCTTTTGAGTCTGTGTGTATGATTGCATTTTGAGTGTTTTGTGCAATCACATATGCGAATGCCTGTTGTATGGCAAACAGCTCAGTTTGGGTTGATGATACTAGTCCTCCCAGTCTCCAATATGCCTGTATGCTGGCCGTGCAAAGAGCAGCGCCAGCACTCTCATATTCTGTGTCCACCGATCCGACTGTGAAGATGTGGGTGGCTCCTGCTACTGCTATGCTATACATTTGCTCTTCTATTATGCGCCTTAGGATTGTCGGAGGTGATAAGGAAGATTGATTGATGAAGATTAAGCCATCCAAAAGGTGGCACGGGCATGAATAGCCCGTAAGTGGTGGCCCTTTTGAGCCATTACCAGTATCAAGAGATGATACTGGAGATCTGTGGAGGCGCGACTGCACCCTGCGTGACGAAAGAAGTTTGTTGTTATAGATTCAGCTACTCGGAACAAGTTCCAAGTAGCACGGCTATGGCGAGCCCGTAACTTACCTGGCACAGGAGCTGGGAAAGAAGCACGGCTATGGTTAGCCTCGTGGACAGGAGATGTCTCCCGTGTGTGATAAGGAGATTGATTGATGAAGATTAAGCCACCCAAGAGGTGGCACGGGCATGAATAGCCCGTAAGGTGGCCCTTTTGAGCCATTACCAGTATCAAGAGATGATACTGGAGATCTGTGGAGGCGCAACTGCACCCTGCGTGACGGGAGATGTCTCCCGGACCAAATGGTCGTGATAAGGAATTGATTGATTGATTGATGAGATTAAGCCACCCAAAAGGTGGCACGGGCATGAATAGCCCGTAAGTGGTGCCCTTTTGAGCCATTACCAGTATCAAGAGCTGATACTGGATCTGTGGAGGTGCGACTGCACCTGCGTGACGGGAGATGCCTCCCGTGGTGATAAGGAAGTGTTGTTGTTATAGATTCAGTACTCGGAACAAGTTCAAGTAGCACGGGCTATTGGAGCCCGAACTTACCTGGCACAGGACTGGGCAGAAGCACGGCTATGGTTATCCTCGTGACAGGAGATGTCTCCCGTGGATAGGACGATTGATTGATTGATTGATAAAGATTAAGCCACCCAAGAGGTGGCACGGGCATGAATAGCCCGTAAGTGGTACATTTTTTTCTGTAATTTTTTCATTATTCTGAGGTTGCATTTAATCATCAAGCTGTTATCGCGGGGGAGGATACTGCTTCACAGTCTTTATGAGGGTGTCCAGCTGCTGGACACCTTTGTTGACCAGGAGAGTGGCTCTGTTGATGGCTTCAGGGTGGCCACTGCAAGATTCAGGAACTCTTAAAGCTCTTATAAGGTCGTTGGTTGCTTCACATTCCAGAAGATAGTGAAGTAATGGCTTTCTGTGACAGTTTGGCAGAAGATGCACTCTCTCTGTCGGGTTCACCAATCTCCCAGTTGCATCTGTAACCTAGACGTAGTCTATATAACCTAACTGCTATTTCCCTGTGGATTCCTTTTGGGATATTTAACCTTTCTAATTTGGTTGCCTGAAGATACCATGTTGCAGAGGGCGAACCTTCAGCTATTCTCTGGTGTAGGTAGGCTTTGTTGAGGTGTGAGAGTTTTTTGGTGATGATGTTTTTAATGTTCTCTAGGCTGGGTGAATTGTTTTATCTATCACTGGATGACGAGTTGCCAGTTTAGCAATTTCATCAGCTTTCTCATTTAATGGGATTCCAATATGGGATGGGATCCAGTTCAAGGTTATGTTGAGTCCTTTGCCTTTAGCGACTGCTCCAAGATACAAAATGGTGGTAATTATTCCACGTTATCTTTCCACTGTTTTGTCCTAGTATTTGAAGTGCAGCTTTTGAGTCTGTGTGTATGATTGCATTTTGAGTGTTTGTGCAATACATATGCGAATGCCTGTTGTATGGCAAACAGCTCAGTTTGGGTTGATGACTAGTCCTCCCAGTCTCCAATATGCCTGTATGCTGGCCGTGCAAAGAGCAGCGCGAGCACTCTCATATTCTGTGTCCACCGATCCGTCTGTGAAGATGTGGGTGGGCTCCTGCTACTGCTATGCTATACATTTGCTCTTCTATTATGCGCCTTAGGATTGTCGGATCATAGGCAGCCTTTTTCATTGGGAGACTTTCTATTACTATTTGAAAGTAGGCTCTTCCCACGGTGCAGAAGGAGTGTAATTTGGGTGTGGATGATCACCCTCTCTATCGAGAATCATGCTTTTTAAATGTAGTCTGTTTAGGACTTTTCCTGCTCTGCAGCCCAAGAGTTTCCATTGTTTTTGGCCTAGTCCAACCACCAAGGCCTGCGTACTGGGATTGGATCAGAAACGAATTATCTTACTGATAATTGTAGCTGTCGTTA
>WNGS01067141.1:0-21211 GCA_020271785.1 Procambarus virginalis | reverse complement strand
AACATGTTACACAGGCGGATAGGAAGGCACTGAGAGAGTTTTGCGAAACTTTCCGAAATATTTGCGACAGAGGATGACCAGATTGGGCTCCTTGATAAGATTGAGCACACCATTCCAACTGGTGATCATTTGCCTGTGTACACGAGACAGTGGAGGTTGCCGGAACAGGCAAAAACGTTATCAGGGAGGAGTGCCAGAAAATGTTGAGACAGGGCGTGATAGAGCCTAGTACGTCACCGTGGCTCTCTCCTGTTGTGCTAGTTCGGAAACCGGACGGTAGTTATCGTTTCTGTGTTGACTACGGAAGGTGAACGAAATAACTAGGGTGATGTGTATCCGTTGCCCCGAATACAGGAGATTATAGATCAATTTGGTGCTTCTAAGTATTTCTCAACTCTTGACGCGAAATCGGCGTATTGGGCGATTCCGGTGGCAGAACAGGATAGGGATAAACAGCATTCTCGGATGGTAGGCACACTTATCAATTCCGTAGGATGCCGTTTGGTTTAAAGACAGCGCCTTCGTCATTTCAGAGGGCCATAAACTACATCCTCAGTCCGGTCCTGGGTAGGCATTCTTTAGCGTACCTGGATGATGTTTGATATATTCCAGGACGTTTGAGGAACACCTACGGGACTTGACTGAGACTTTGACGTTGTTAGATCAGGCAGGGTTCAAGCTTAACGTTCAGAAAAGCACCCTGGCGGCTCAGAAATTCAAATTTCTGGGGTTCAGGTGTGCCCAGACGGTATCCGACCTGACCCAGATTCTTGCCGCGCCATTGCTGACATGCCTACTCCAAGGACAGCAAAGGACGTGCGTAGGTTTTGGGGCGCCGGATATTTTCGTCGTCATATTGAAGGTTTCGCTGGCATTTCAGCACCCCTGACTGATCTGACAAAGAAAAATGCGAAGTTTGTGTGGAAATCTGAGCATGACGAGGCCTATCGCAAACTGAAAGACCAACTAATCACGACACGGTATTGGCGATTCCTGATTTTGAGAAAGAGTGGGAGGTGCACACTGACGCCAGCGGTATAGCTATTGGCGGGTGCTTAATTCAGCGAGATGCGGATAATTTACCCCATCCAGTAGCCTATTTAGTAGAAAGGTCAAAGGACCTGAAGTTCGTTATTCAGCTACGGATCGGGAGGCACTGGCAGTAGTAGAATCAGTTAGGTACTTCGAACCTTACCTATTTCAGCGGCACTTGTAATTTACACAGACCATCGAGCGTTAACACACATATTTAAGAAACGAACGAAATGCCCACGAGTGTCACGCTGGTCTCACGAACTTTCTGCCCACTCATTCCAGATTTTGTACAAGCCTGGTCCAGCACATGTTGTTCCAGATACGCTAAGTCGAAACATAGCGGCTGTTCAAGTTAATGAAAATATTGAAACGATTCCATCAGACAAAATGAGAGAATACCAGATGAACGAGCCTAGATGGAAAGAAATTATTGAGTATTTAGAAGGAGGGAAATACCCGAAAAAGAAAAAGAATTTACCTATTCATGATTTTGAAATGAACAGGGCGTCCTGTATTATGTTAATAGCCAGAATGATAGAGCAGTATTTCAATTAGTTATTCCGGACGCGTTGCGGTCATCAGCGTTAAAGCTTGCGCATGCTTCGAAAATTGCAGGACATCCGGGGGTCTTTAAAACCCACTTAAAGGCAAAGTCTCTCTTTTATTTCCCAGGATTACTTTCTGAAGTAATCAATTTCGTGAAGTCGTGCAATCGTTGCCAGAGGAGAAAGGTACCCTTAAGGTACAGCCCCACTTCAGGAATTTCCTGAAATTCGTGAACCTCTAGACCGGTGGGAGCAGATTTGATTGATTTACATCATAGTCATTCAGGGAATAGATACGTTTTGGTGCTAGTTGACCATTTGTCTAGGTACACTACACTAGTTGCATTACCTCAGAAGGATTCTCGTACGGTTGCAGATGCGTTCTTGCGTAGGTTCGTTACGGTATTCGGACCTCCTAAAGTTTTAGTCTGACCGGGGTCAAGAATTCAATGGGAATATATTTAGAGAAGTTTGTAAGATTTTAGAGACAACTTCGGCGTTTACAACAGCCTACACCCACAAGCAAACGGAATGACGGAACGGACTAATCGTTCAGTCAAGGATATGCTTGCAATCCTTGCTGAACATGACGCAAACACCTGGGATGAACACCTACCCTATGTTCAGTTAGCCTTGAATACTGCCATCCACCAATCAATTAACACCCAACCACTTCATTTGTTTACTGGTAATTCATGCAATTCCCCTCAGGTCTGCTTAACAGACATAATGTTGCATACGGGGAGGACTATCCTTCAGAAGTCCTTGGAAAAATGAGAAATGCATGGAATCTTGCAGCTGAAGCGTCCAAGAAGGCACGGAATCGGTATGCTCATTTTTATGACAAGAAAGTGCGCCCTCTTGAGTTGAAGGAAGGAAGCCTCGTATTGAGAGTGAATGAGGCTGCGCCCGCCAATCAGAGCAGGAAACTAGCTCCGAGGTGGCGAGGGCCGTATAGAGTAATTAAAAGGGCGGGCCGGTGAATCTTGTTATAAAAGGAGTATTCGAGGACCAGGTGGAAAGGACAATTCATGTAAATAAATTGAAACAATATCATGCAGAGAGGAATTAGAACTGCCTTCAGCGGGTCTAGTTCCTGACTCAGCAGTGCTGACTCATGGCTTCACCGACGAGTCAGGGATGAGGATGACCCTCTGTCATCGCTCATCAGTAGTCAGGTGCAGTCTCGCCACCCTATGGTGACGAGATCTCGCGCTGTACAGTAAAGTAACTTCCTTGGTTAGTATAATTTAGTATTCATTAGATTTTCCTGTAAAGGCAATGAGGTGCACTATCTCTATACTTAACTTGGGTTGCAACTTTTACCGTGCTCTGGGGTTCCACCTCCACCAAACCCAGAGTATATCTATGCTTCCGCTGTGTTGTGTCTGTCTGTTCCCAGGTCTGATTGGTACACCGACCCAGTTGTTCCAGCCACACGTGAACCCTTGTCTGTAAGACCGAGGGGGGGGGGGCACGTTACACAAAGCCCTCCCCCCACCAGACCCAGTAACCCATACATCAGTTACTTTGGGGATGAGTGACTATCCAAGAGTCACCCGGCCGACGCCTCACGTCACTACACGAGGTTGTCAGGGCCAGCAAGCTGTCCACATATTTGCAGTCACCGGAGGTGCCATACAACGCCAGGGTAGCAGTCTCAAGATCACCACTACCCACCTGCTGCGTCAGCAAGACTGCAGCCATTCCAGCAGTGTTGGAGGAGAGGTCAAGAAACTGGAAAGCAAGTAGCAGTACTCAAAGAGTTTCGCCGGAAGATTAATGATTACGTCATCTGAAGTAACAGGAACGCGGAACTAAGGCGGTCACAGGTGGAAGGCACGGTTTCCCTACAGAGTTCCGGGACTCGCCAATAGAAGGTCGCAAAATTGCCTCCTTTGGCCTAAAGTCGGCGGTACGAGGGTATACACAGTTGGTGTTTACGGCCTAGTAACCTGGTGATATCAAGAAACGCCTGAGATGTCGTGAGCAATGATGGAAGACGAGATTCACCTGTTCTGCAAACAAGCATACCCGCCTCTACGACCCTCTGACACCACTCCTGTTACGAGACACCGTTGGTACATCCAGTCCTGCTCTGCTGTGGTCATCTGCGACGTCAAGTTTAACATCAAGATTGCCGTGTGAACTGTGATTGATTTGAAGGCGTGTGGACTGTCGGGAGCAAGATCAATGGCCGAAGTAACAGTATTCTACAGCTGTCACTTGGCACTCAGCTCTACTACACTCTGTCGTCAGTCAAAAGTACCGGATTGGAGTACAAGAGGACCAGGTATTGATGTCTACACATGGGAAGAAGCAAGATCGACATCGTCAGCGACTACATTCAGCGTCCATCAGCATCGATTTTTTTTCTCAATTACTCCATATGAACAATTGATACAAGTAAACAAAGTTGGCTCTGAACATCTGTGTAAAGAATATTTGAACATTTCTGTTTAAATGTTGAAAAACAGATTTAGAATCACAATACTTTATAAATGTTGAAAAACAGATTTAAGATGATTATTCTGGTACAATGATATTTGGAGATTCTACGTTATAAATTGGTCAGTAAGTAAAATCGATGCCCCTGTGTGATTTAAGCCCAGAACAAACGGTTATGGAAAATTATGTTGTGTTTTTTCAGAATGTTTGAACACAGGAGAGGCGGACCAATATAAACATTGACACTTATAGTGAGTGCGAACACTTAGCTGTACAGTCAGCTGAAACCTGTGATATAGTTATAGGAATTTTTTTTATATATTTTTAGATACATGTAATAAAAATTAGGTGTGTTCCTTAGCATGTCAAGGTTGACATTGGTTGGGGAGTGGATAGTACACGGATGTGAACTTGAAAGTTCAGTAGTACGCTCCCGGATGACGGAAAGTTCAGTCTGAAGATATAACTTTTATGCTTTGGTGGAAGAAGAACCAAGAAGATTTTAATAGCTAGTCTTTGCTGTTAGAGTAGGGACATGTTATTTAGCTATGTCAGTAAGGGTAGGATGTATGTTTCCTGATGTTGGAGGATTGCTGTCAGTTGACGGCTGAGAAATTTTATGAATTTGAACATGTTTATTATGATGATGTTGGACACTCTAATGATTGTCAAAATTTTTAGTTAGGTTAGCTTTTGTTTGTGGCATGAGTTAAATTGTGGGTTTGGATACTAAACCTCGTTAGTTTTAACAAATTAACAAGGTTTACTAAGTGCTTGTGCGGGGGGGTTGTAAAAATCTAGGTTGTTGTAAGAAGGTTCTAGAAGGCTCGAGACCTGACCCCAAGCACATGGGAGCATCCTCCCTGGGGAATTGTGGTGAGGATAACCTGACGCCTTTGTTCATATAATGAATCATCCTATAGTATTCACTTATTTAGAGAAATTAACCTTCACTCATTTTGCATTCAAATTGTATTGTATAGTATTACTGCTTATAAAATCAAGAGTATTCTAATTATTAGAAGAAGGAGTTTAAGTCACCATCAGTGACGTCACGAGCAAGAACTAGGCTGTGATGCGGAGTGACCGGAGGTCATAGGTCACGAGGTTCCATGTCCTCTATTCTCAAAGGTCAAATAGCTAATTTGTAATTGGGAATAGCTCTTCCTTAAGATGTTTGTGTAATTTAACTTCAGTACAATAAATCAACCAATCTGGAAATTTAGTACAACAGAGGTTAATTGTTATAACTTAAACTTTGCTAAGTAACTTGGTAAGCTATGCGGAACAATACTCGGCTCTGGGCTCCTGGAGAGAGGAGCATCAGAGAGAGGAAGAGTAGTGTGGTATTCGGATCAACTGGGGGAGGTCACCATCTCACCTCCCATAAGACCAGCACTCTACCCAAGCGAGTCAACATAGAAGGTAGAGTTGCTTTACGAGTAATTGTAGGGAATAGTCCACTCATTGCCGTTATTTGTAGTCAGGGCATATTTCAGTTAGGGAGTGCCAATTATTTAGATTTTGCTTAATTTTGAATAAATTAATTAGTTAATGTGCATTTTATTATTTCCATTTTTCTTTTGTATTTTTGTGAAATTGTCCTTGTCACGTGGTCCCCACGTGGTCGAGTTGAGGAGGACGCCGATGCTCCTCAAATCCGAGTACATCATTCACATCGTTTTGAATTATCTACACACGTAAGAGCCAAGGGTTTTGGTTTACTAGTGGGAATCAAGCCCCAAGGTTGAGTGTTTAGCGTGATCGATCCAGATCTCGATCATTGCTCATTTGGTTACTGATCTGGTGGTGGCGGCGGAAAGGAGATCCTAGAAATTTGCTAGAAGTCTATTTACGTCATCCGGGTTGTAGAATCTCAAGTCGGTAAATCGTCTTGAGACCACGTGGCGTGGAGTCGGCTCGAGTAAAAGTCTTGGGGTCCCTTGGTAAAGAACTAAAGTAAAGAATACGGGTACAAAGAGAGTAAAAGGGGGGTAGTAGAAGAGAGAGAGAACCCCCCTCCCGTGTTACAAGAGCGGCGATGGGTCACATTTTGCCCAACCCCCCTGAAGTTTTCAAAATATCCGAAACATTCCAAATTCGACCCTTGAGCCATATTTTGGAGCCAAATTCTGGCTCTCTGTACGTATTTGCAGTTTGAAATTACGATTTTTTATACCGAAAATGAAAGCCATTTGCAATTACTGAAATTACTGAAAGCAGCGATGGATCGCATTTTGCCCAAACCCTCCCTGCAGTTTCAAAATATCTCAAACAACCCAAATTCGAAGCTTGAGCCATATTTGGGAGCCAAATTCTGGGTCTCTGCACATATTCGCAGTTTGAAATTACGATTTTTTATACCGAAAATATGCCAATTACTGAGAACGGTGATGGGTCACATTTTGCCCAAACCCCCCCGCAGTTTTAAAATATATCACAAACATCCCAAATTCGACCATTGAGCCATATTTTGGAGCCAAATTCTGGCTCTCTGTACGTATTCGCAGTTTTAAATTAAGATTTTTATACCGAAAATATGCCAATTACTGAAAGCAGCAATGGGTCACATTTAGCCCAAACCCTCCCTGCAGTTTTCAAAATATCCCAAACATCCCAAATGCGACGCTTGAGCCATATTTTGGAGCCAAATTCTGGCGCTCTGCACGTATTCGCAGTTAGAAATTACGACTTTTTATACGAAAATATGCCAATTACTGAGAGCAGCGATGGGTCATATTTTGCCCAATCCCCCACTGTAGTTTTCAAAATATCCCAAACATTCTAAATTCAACGATTGAGCTATATTTTGGAGCCAAATTCTGGCTTTCTGCACTTATTCGCAGTTAAAATTACGAATTTTATACCGTAAATATGCCACTTACTGAGAGCAGCGATCTTCCAAACAACCCAAGTTCGATGCGATGGGTCACATTTTGTAAAAGCCCCCCATCGTTGTTTTCAAAATATCCCAAACGTCCCAAATTCGACCTTGAGCCATATTTTGGAGCTAAATTCTGGCTCCCTGCACGTATTCGCAGTTTGAAATTACGACTTTTTATACCGAAAATATGCCAATTACTGAGAGCGGTGATGGGTCACATTTTGCCCAAACACCCCTGCAGTTTTAAAATATATCACAAACATCCAAAATTCTACCAATGAGCGATATTTTGGAGCTTAAATTCAGGTTCTCTGTACGTATTCGCAGTTTTAAAATAAGATTTTTATACCGAAAATATGCCAATTACTGAAACCGGCAATGGATCACATTTAGCCCAGACCCTCCCTCCAGTTTTCAAAATATCCAAAACATCCCAAATTCGACGATTAAGCCATATTTTGGAGCCAAATTATGGCTCTGCACGTATTCGCAGTTTGAAATTACGAATTTTATGCCGAAAATGTGCCAATTACTGAGAGCAGCGATGGGTCACATTTTGCCCAAACCCACCCTGCAGTTTTCAAAATATCCCAAACATCCCAAATTCGTAGCTTGAGCCATATTTGGGACCCAAATTCTGGCTCTCTGCACATATTCGCAGTTTGAAATTACGAATTTTTTACCGAAAATATGCCAATTACTGAGAGCGAACGATGGGTCACATTTTGCCCAAACCCCCTTGCAGTTTTAAAATATATCACAAACTTCCCAAATTCGACCCTTGAGCCATGTTTTGGAGCCAAATTCTGGCTCTCTGCACGTATTTGCAGTTTGAAATTACGAATTTTATACCGAAAATATTCCAATTACTGAAAGCAGCGATGGATCACATTTAGCCCAAACCCTCCCTGCAGTTTTCAAAATATCCAAACATCCCAAATTCGACGCTTGAGCCATATTTTGGAGCCAAATTCTGGCTCTGCACGTATTCGCAGTTTGAAATTACGAATTTTATACCGAAAATTTGCCAATTACTGAGAGCGGCGATGGGTCACATTTTGCCCAACCCCCCTGCAGTTTTCAAAATATCCGAAACATCCCAATTGACCCTTGAGCCATATTTTGGAGCCAAATTCTGGCTCTCTGCACGTATTCGCAGTTTGAAATTACTATTTTTATACCGAAAATATGCCAATTACTGAAAGCAGCGATGGATCGCATTTTGCCCAAACCCTCCCTGCAGTTTTCAAAATATCCCAAACATCCCAAATTCGAAGCTTGAGCCATATTTGGAGCCAAATTCTGACTCTGCACGTATTCGCAGTTTAAAATTACGAATTTTATACCGAAAATATGCCAATTACTGAGAGCGGCGATGGGTCACATTTTGCCCAAACCCCCTGCAAGTTTTAAAATATATTACAAACATCCCAAATTCGACCTGAGCCATATTTTGGAGCCAAATTCTGGCTCTCTGTATGTATTCGCAATTTTAAATTAAGATTTTTATACCAAAAATATGCCAATTACTGAGAGCGGCGATGGATCACATTTAGCCCAAATCCTCTTTGCAGTTTTCAAAATATCCCAAACATCCCAAATGCGACGCTTGAGCCATATTCTGGAGCCAAATTCTGGCTCTCTGCACGTATTCGCAGTTAGAAACTACGACTTTTTATACCAAAAATATGCCAATTACTGAGAGCAGCGATGGGTCATATTTTGCCCAAACCCCCTATGCAGTTTTCAAAATATCCCAAACATTCTAAATTCAACGATTGAGCTATATTTTGGAGCCAAACACTGGCTCTCTGCACTTATTCGCAGTTTGAAATTACGAATTTATACCCGTAATATGCAATTTTCTTAGAGCAGCGTGGTAACATTTTGCCCAAACCCCCCAGTAAGTTTTAAAATCTATCTCAAACATCCCAAATTCGACCCTTGAGCCATATTTTGGAGCCAAATTCTGGCTCTCAGCACGTATTCACAGTTTGAACTTACGACTTTTTATACCCACAATATGCTAATTACTGAGAGCGGCGATGGGTCTCATTTTGCACAATCTCCCACTGCAGTTTTCAAAATATCTCAAAGATCCCAAATTCGATCCTTGAGCCATATTTTGGAGCCAAAATCTGGCTCTCTGCATGTATTCGCAGTTTGAAATTACGACTTTTATACCGAAAATATGCCAATTGCTGAAAGTAGCGAGGGATCGCATTTTGCCCAAACACTCCCTTTAGTTTTCAAAATATTCCAAACAAACCAAGTTCGACGCTTGATCCATATTTTGGGGCCAAATTCTGGCTCTCGGCGCGTATTCGCAGTTAAAAATTACGAATGTTTATACCGAAAATATGCCAATTACTGAGAGCGGCGATGGGTCACATTTGCCCAAACCCCTCCCTGCAGTTTTCAAAATATCCCAAACATCCCAAATTCGTCGCTTGAGTCATATTTTGGAGCCAAATTCTGGCTCTCGGCACGTATTCGCAGTTTGTAATTACGAATTTTTATACCGAAAATATGCATTTACTGAGCCATATTTTGAGCCAATTCTGGCTCTCTGCATGTATTCGCATTTGAAATTACGACTTTTATACCGAAAATATGCCAATTACTGAAAGCAGCGAGAGATCGCATTTTGCCAAAATCCTCCCTGTAGTTTTCAAAATATTCCAAACAACCCAAGTTCGATGCGATGGGTCACATTTTGTCCAAACATCGCTATTTTCAAAATATCCCAAACGTCCCAAATTCGACCCTTGAGCCATATTTTGGAGCCAAATTCTGGCTCTCTGCACGTATTCGCAGTTTGAAATTACGAATTTTTATACCGAACATATGCCAATTAATGAGAGCGACGATGGGTCAAATTTTGCCTAAACCCCCCTGCAGTTTTAAAATATATCACAAACTTCCCAAATTCGACCTTTGAGCCATGTTTTGGAGCCAAATTCTGGCTCTCTGCACGTATTCGCAGCTTGAAATTACGACTTTTTATACCGAACATATGCCAATTAATGAGAGCGACGATGGGTCAAATTTTGCCCAAACCCCCCTGCAGTTTTAAAATATATCACAAACATCCCAAATTCGACCATTGAGCCATATTTTGGAGCTTAAATTCTGGCTCTTTGTACGTATTCGCACTTTTAAAGTAAGATTTTAATACCGAAAATATGCTAATTACTGAAAGCGGCGATGTATCACATTTAGCCCAAACCCTCCCTCAGGTTTTCAAAATATCCCAAACATCCCAAATTCGACGCTTAAGCCATATTTTGGAGCCAAATTCTGGCTCTGCGCGTATTCGCAGTTTGAAATTACAAATTTTATACCGAAAATGTGCCATTACGGAGAGCAGCGATGGGTCACATTTTGCCCAAACCCACCCTGCAGTTTTCGAAATATCCCACACATCCGAAATTCGTAGCTTGAGCCATATTTGGGATCCAAATTCTGGCTCATTGCACATATTCGCAGTTTGAAATTGCGACTTTTTATACCGAAAATATGCCAATTACTGAAAGCGGCGATGGATCATATTTAGCCCAAACCCTCTTGTAGTTTTCAAATATCCCAAACATCCCAAATGCGACGCTTGAACCATATTTTGGAGCCAATTCTGGCTCTCTGCACGTATTCGCAGTTTGAAATAAGATTTTTAATACCGAAAATATGCCAATACTAAAACGGCGACGGATCACATTTTTTCCCAAACCCCTCTACAGTTTTCAAAATATCCCAACATCCCAAATTCGACGCATCAGCAATATTTTGGAGCCATATTCTGGCTCTCTGCACGTATTCGCATTTTGAAATAACGAATTTTTAAACCGAAAATAGACCAATTACAGAGCGCGGCGATGGGTCAACTTTTGCCCAAACCACCCTGAAGTTTTCAAATATCCCAAACATCCAAAATTCGAAGATTGAGCCAATTTGAGAGCCAAATTCTGGCTCTTTGCACATATTCGCAGTTTGAAATTACGAATTTTTATACCGAAAATATGCCAATTACTGAGAGCGACGATGGGTCCCTTTTGCCCAAACCCCCTTGCAGCTTTAATATATCACAAACTTCCCAATTCGACCCTTGAGCCATGTTTTGGAGCCAATTCCGGCTCTCTGCACGTATTCGCAGTTTGAAATTACGACTTATTATACAGAAGATATCCCAATACTGAAAGCGGCGATGGATCATATTTAGCCCAAACCCTCCCTGCAGTTTTCAAATATCCCAAACATCCCAAATTCGACGCTTAAGCCATATTTTGGAGCCAAATTCTGGCTCTTCACGTATTCGTGTTTGCATCATATTTATCGTAAATTTATTGAATTTATGGCAATAAACCGAAAAAGCTTGAAAACCCGAAAAACGGCAAATATTGCCTATCGTTCATATTTGGATGAAATCTTATAAAGGAAACAACGATGAAATCCTCAAAATATTGCAAAATTTGATGATTTTATGTACAAGGCAAATGCAAGAAAACTTGCTTAAAAACGCAATATTATGTGAAAATTCTGAGATTTGTAGGTCAAATCATGTATAGTGGGACAACATAAGTAGTATCAAAATATTAGTAATTTCGAACATTTTACCTAAAATCACTCTATATGATAAACGTGAAAAAGTCACTATAACACCATTTCGAGGTTTTTTACATAAAATCATAAAGCGAGGTTGCGTATATTTTATAATTAAAAAAGCATGTGAAAACGTTGTTTCCAATTCAAACGATAAAATGAATGTGTTTTGTTAGAATTAACTAAATGATCGTGAATTTTGTTTATATTACTGTAGGAAGAGGTAACCACTTTAATCCGGCTGAAACGCAGAAATATGCAATAAAAACAGAATTTCACTCCTAAACTCACTATTTTACTAGGTACAAATAGCTGATTGAAAATTTTGTATTTAAGGTTAATTTGTAATTATTTACGTGTTTGCATCATATATATCGTAAATTTATTGAATTAATGGCAATAAACCGAAAATAATTGAAAACGCGGAAAAACGTCTAAATATTACCAAAATCGTTGATATTTGGATGAAATCTGGCATATTTTCGGTATAAAAAGTCGTAATTTCAAACTGCGAATACGCGCAGAGAGCCAGTATTTGGCTCCAAAATGTGGCTCAATCGTCGAATTTGGAATGTTTGGGATATTTTGAAAATTGCAGTGAGGGTTTGGGCAAAATATGACCCATCGCCGGTCTCAGTAATTGGCATCTTTTCGGTATAAAATTCGTAATTTCAAACTGCGAATACGTGCAGAGAGCCAGAATTTGGCTCCAAAATATGGATCAAGCGTCGAATTTGGGATGTTTGGGATGTTTTGAAAACTGCAGGGAGGGTTTGGGAAAAATGTGATCCATCGCCGCTTTCAGTAATTGGCATATTTTCGGTATAAAAA
Organism: Procambarus virginalis; assembly: GCA_020271785.1. Lineage (NCBI taxonomy): Eukaryota > Metazoa > Arthropoda > Malacostraca > Decapoda > Cambaridae > Procambarus > Procambarus virginalis. The sequence continues at coordinate 8,872 of WNGS01067141.1, read as the reverse complement.
GTCGTAATTTCAAACTGCGATTACGTGCAGAGAGCCTGAATTTGCCTCCAAAATATGGCTCAAGGGTCGAGTTTGGGATATTTCGAAAACTGCGATGGGGAGTTTGGGCAAAATGAGACCCATCGCTGCTCGCAGTAATTGGCATATTTTCGGTATAAAATTCGTAATTTCAAACTGCGAATACGTGCAGAGAGCCAGAATTTGACTCCAAAATATGGCTCAAGGGTCGAATTTGGGATGTATCGGATATTTTGAAAACTGCAAGGGGGTTTGGGCAAAATGTGACCCATCGCCGCTCTCAGTAATTGGCATATTTTCGGTATAAAAAGTCGTAATTTCAAACTGCGAATAAGTGCAGAGAGCCAGAATTTGGCTCCAAAATATTGCTGATGCGTCGAATTTGGGTTGTTTGGGATATTTTGAAACTGAAGGGGAGTTTGAGCAAAATGTGACCCATCGGCGCTCTCAGTAATTGGCTTATTTTCGGTATAAAAATTCGTAATTTCAAACTGCGAATACGTGCAGAAAGCCAGAATTTGGCTCCAAAATATGGCTCAAGCGTCAAGTTTGGGATGTTTGGTTTATTTTGAAAACTGCGATGGTGGGATTGGGCAAAATGTGACTCATCACCGCTCTCAGTAATTGGAATATTTTCGGTATAAAAATTCGTAGTTTCATACTGCGAATACGTGCCGAGAGCCAGAATTTGGCTCCAAAATATGGATCAAGGGTCAAATTTGGGATGTTTCGGATATTTTGAAAACTGCAAGGGGGTTTGGGCAAAATGTGACCCATCGCTGGTCTCAGCAATTGGCATATTTTCGGTATAAAAATTCGTAATTTCAAACTGCGAATAAGTGCAGAGAGCCAGAATTTGGCTCCAAAATATGGCTAAATCGTCGAATTGGAATGTTTCGGATATTTTGAAAACTGCTGTGGGGGTTTGGGAAGAACATGACCCATCGACGCTTTCAGTAATTGGCATATTTTCGGTATAAAAATTCGTTATTTCAAACTGCAAATAAGTGCAGAGAGCCAGAATTTGGCTCCAAAATATGGCTCAAGGGTCGAATTTGGGATGTTTGGGATGTTTTGAAAACTGCAGGGAGGGATTGGGAAAAATGTGATCCATCCCCGCTTTCAGTAATTGGCATATTTTCGGTATAAAAAGTAGTAATTTCAAACTGCGATTACGTGCAGAGAGCCTGAATTTTCCTTCAAAATATGTTTCATGGGCCGAGTTTGGGAAGTTTGGGATATTTTGAAAACTGCGATGGGGACTTTGGGCAAAATGAGACCCATCGCTGCTCGAAGTAATTGGCATATTTTCGGTATAAAAATTCGTAATTTCAAGTTGCGAATACGTGCCGAGAGCCAGAATTTGGCTCCAAAATATGGCTCAATCGTCGAATTTTGGATGTTTGCGATATTTTGAAATGTGCAAGGAAGGTTTGGGCAAAATGCGATCCCTCGCTGCTTTCAGTAATTGGCATATTTTCTGCATAAAAATTCGTAATTTCAAACTGCGAATCAGCTCAGAAAGCCAGAATTTGGTTAAAAAATATGGCTCAAGTGTCGAATTTGGGATGTTTGGGAGATTTTGAAAACTGAAGGGGGGTTTGGGCAAAATATGAACCTTCGCTACTGTCAGTAATAAGCATATTTTCGGTATAAAAAGTCGTAATTTCAAACTGCGAATACGTGCAGAGAGCCAGAATTTGGCTCCAAAATATGGCTCAAGCGTGGAATTTGGGATGTTTGGGATATTTTGAAAACTGCAGGGAGGGTTTGGACAAAATGCTCTCTGCACGTATTCGCAGTTTGAAATTACGAATTTTATACCGAAAATGTGCCAATTAGAGAGCGGCGATGGGTCACATTTTGCCCAAACCCCCCTGAAATTTTCAAAATATACGAAAGATCACAAATTCGACCCTTAAGCCATATTTTGGAGCCAAATTCTGGCTCTCTGAACGTATTCGTAGTTTGAAATTACGACTTTTATTTTACCGAAAATATGCCAATTACTGAAAGCAGCGATGGTTCGTATTTTGCCCAAACCCTCCCTACAGTTTTCAAAATATCCCAAACATCCCAAATTCGACGCTTGAGCCATATTTTGGAGTCAAATTCTCGCTCTCTGCACGTATTCACAGTTTGAAATAACGAATTTTTATACCGAAAATATGCAAATACTGCGAGCGGCGATGGGTCATATTTTGCCCAGACCCTCACTGTAGTTTTCAAAATATCCCAAACAATCCAAATTCGAAGATTGAACCATATTTTGGAGTCAAATTCTAGCTTTCTGAGCTTATTCGCCGTTTGAAATTACGACTTTTTATGCCGAAAATATGCCAATTACTGAAAGCGGCGATGGGTCACATTTTGCCCAACCCACCCTCCAGTTTTCAAAATATTCCAAACATCCCAAATTCGACGCTTGAGCCATATTTGAGTGCCAAATTCTGGCTCTCTGCACGTATTCGCAGTTGTAAATTACGACTTTTTATACCGAAAATATGCCAATTACTGAGAGCGGCGATGGGTCACATTTTGCCCGAACCTCCCTACAGTTTTATAATATATCACAAACATCCCAAATTCGACCCTTGAGCCATATTTTGGAGCCAAATTCTGGCTCTCTGCACGTATTCGCAGTTTGAAATTACGACTTTTTATACCGAAAATACGCCAATTACTGAGAGCGGCGATAGGTCACTTTTTGCCCAAACCCCTCTGCAGTTTTCAAAATATCCGGAGCATCCCAAATTCGACCCTTGAGCCATATTTTGGAGGCAAATTTTGGCTCTCTGCATGTATTCGCAGTTTGAAATTACTACTTTTATACCGAAAATATGGCAATTACTGAAAGCAGCGAGGAATCGCATTTTGCCCAAACCCTCCCTGCAGTTTTCAAAATATCCCAAACATCCCAAATTCGACGCTTGAGCCATATTTTGGAGCCAAATTCTGGCACTCTGCACGTATTCGCAGTTTGAAATTACGAATTTTATACCGAAAATACGCCAATTACTTAGAGCGGCGATGGGTCACATTTTGCCCAAACCCCAACTGCGGTTTTCAAAATATCCCAAACATCCCAAATTCGACGATTTAACCATATTTTGGAGCCAAATTCCGGTTCTCTGCACGTATTCGCAGTTTGAAATTACGAATTTTTATACCGAAAATATGCCAATTACTTAGAGCGGAGATGAGTCACATTTTGCCCAAACTACCCTGCAGTTTTCAAAATATCCCAAACATCCCAAATTCGAAGCTTGAGCCATATTTGAGAGCTAATTTCTGGCTCTCTGCACATATTCGCAGTTTGAAATTGCGAATTTTTATACCGAAAATATGCTAATTACTGAGAGCATCGTTGGGTCACATTTTGGCCAAACCCCTCTGTAGTTTTCAAAATATCTCAAACATCCCAAATTCGACCCTTGAGCTATATTTTGGAGTCAAATTCTGGCTTTCTGCACGTATTCGCAGTGTTAAATTACGTTTTTTCATATCGAAAATATGCCAATTACTGAGAGCGACGATGGGTCACCCTAATCCCCCTGCAGTTTTCAAAGTATCCCAAACATCCCAAATTCAAACCTTGAGCTATATTTTGGAGCCAAATTCTGGCTCTCTGCTCTTATTCGCAGTTTGAAAATACGACTTTTTATACTGAAAATATGTCAAACATCCCTAATTCGACGCTTGAACCATATTTTGGAATCAAATTCTGGCTCTCCGCACGTATTCGCAGTTTGAAATTACGACTTTTTATATAAAAAATATGCCAATTACAGAAAGCGTCGTTAATTCACATTTTGCCCAAACCCCACTGCAGTTTTCAAAATATTCCAAACTTCCCAAATTTGACCCTTGAGTCAAAATATACTAATTACTGAGCGCGTCGATGGGTCACATTTTGCCCAAACCCACCCTGCAGTTTTCAAAATATCCCAAACGTCCCAAATTCGAAGCTTGAGCCATATTTGGGAGCCAAATTCTGGCTGTCTGCACGTATTCGCAGTTTTATATTAAGACTTCTTATTCCGAAAATGTACCAATTACTGAGAGCGGCGATGGATCACATTTAGCCTAATCCCTCCCTGCAGTTTTCAAAATATCCCAAACATCCCAAATGGGACGCTTGAGCCATATTTTGGAGCCAAATTCTGGCTTTCTGCACGTATTCGCAGTTTGAAATTACTACTTTTTATACCGAAAATATGCCAATTACTGAGAGCAGCGATAGGTCACATTTTGCCCACACCATTCTGCAGTTTAAAAATGTATCACAAACATCCCAAATTCGACCCTTGAGCCATATTTTGGAGGCAAATTCAGGCTCTCAGCACGTATTCGCAGTTTGAAACTACGACATTTTATACCGAAAATACGCCAATTACTGAGAGCGGCGATAGGTCACATTTTGCCCAAACCCTCTGCAGTTTTCAAAATATCCGAAACATTCCAAATTCAACCCTTGAGCCATATTTTGGAGGCAAATTCTGGCTCTTTGCATGTATTCCCAGTTTGTAATTACGATTTTTTATACCGAAAATATGCCAATTACTGATAGCGGCGATGGGTCACAATTTGCCCAAACCCACCCTGCAGTTTTCAAAATATCCGAAACATCCCAAACTCGACCCTTAAGCCATATTTTGGTGACAAAGTCTGGCTCTCTGAACGTATTCGCAGTTTGAAATTACGACTTTTTATACCGAAAATATGCCAATTACTGAAACAAGCGATGGATCGCATTTTGCCCAAACCCTCCCTGCAGTTTTCAAAATATCCCAAACATCCCAAATTCGACGCTTGAGCTATATTTTGGAGTCAAATTCTGCCACTCTGCACGTATTCGCAGTTTGAAATAACGAATTTTTATTCCGAAAATATGCCAATTACTGCGTGCGGCGATGGGTCATATTTTGCCCAATCCCCCACTGTAGTTTTTAAAGTATCCCAAACATTCCAAATTCGAAGATTGACCCATATTTTTGAGCAAAATTCTGGCTCTCTGCACTTATTCGCAGTTTGAAATTACGACTTTTTATACCAAAAATATGCCAATTACTGAGAGCAGCGATGGGTCATATTTAGCCCAAACCCCTCTGCAGTTTTAAAATATATCACAAACATCCCAAATTCGACCCTTGAACCATATTTTGGAACCAAATTCTGGCTCTCTGCACGTATTCGCAGTTTGAAATTTCAATTTTTATACCGAAAATGTGCCAATTACTTAGATCGCCGATGGGTCATATTTTGCCCAAACCCCCACTGCAGTTTTCAAAATATCCCAAACTTTCCAAATTCGACGCTTGAGCCATATTTTGGAGCCAAATTCTGGATCTCTGCTCTTATTCGCAGTTTGAAATTACGACTTTTTATACCGTAAATATGCCAATTACTGAGAGCAGCGATGGGTCACATTTTGCCCAAACCACTCTGCAGTTTTCAAAATATCCGAAACATCCCAAATTCAACCCTTGAGCCATATTTTGGAGGCAAATTCTGGCTCTTTGCATGTATTCGCAGTTTGAAATTACTACTTTTATACCAAAAATATGCCAATTACTGAAAGCAGCGATGGATCGCATTTTGTCCAAACCCTCCGTGCAGTTTTCAAAATATCCCAAACATCCCAAATTCGACGCTTGAGCCTTATTTTGGAGCCAAATTCTGGCACTCTGCACGTATTCGCAGTTTGAAATTAAGACTTTTTATACCGAAAATATGCCAAAAACTGAGAGCGGCGATGGGTCACATTTTGCCTAAACCCCAACTGCGGTTTTCAAAATATCCCAAACATCCCATGCGAGAGTGGGGGCTTACTCCCGCCGTTTACCCGTTGGATCTCCTCCAGTCTCCGCGCAATGTTCTGGCACAAAGAAAGCTCCAACGGGTAAACGGCCGGAGTAAGCCCCCGCTCTTGCATGTAGTGAACGAATTCACTACATATATTCAATCAACCAATCGTACCTCGTTAAAATAGCGAGTAATATATTGATCATGAGAGAAACCCTGTTTTTGTTGCATGTTTCGACGTTTGAGCCGCATTAGAGCTGATGCGGAGGAGGCAAAGGCACCTTGTCTGATTAAAGCTAAAACCGCTCTAATACGGCTGAAACGTCGATATATGCAATAAAAACAGGGTTTCTCTCCTAATCAATATCTTACTCGCTAATTTAACGAGGTACGAATGGTTGATTGAAAATAATGTATTTAATGTGAATTTGCAATAAATTACGCGTATACATCAGATTTGTCGCATATGTAATGAATTAATAACAATAAACTGACAATCCGTATCCAAGGAGAGAAACCCTGATTTTATTGCATATTTCGACGTTTCAGCCGCATTATAGCTGTTTTTGCAGTACATCTTCTTTCTGTAACATACACGGAAAATCTGGAACATTTTAGTTAATTCTAATGAAAACACATTGATTTGTGTGATTTGAACGAATAATGGACTATCTCGTCGTATTTCCCACGTTTTTAAGGATTGCCAGTTTATTGTTATTAATTCCTTACATATGCGACAAATCTGACGTATACGCGTAATTAATTGCAAATTCACATTAAATACATTATTTTCAATCAACCATTCGTACCTCGTTACAATAGCGACTAAGATATTGATTAGGAAAGAAACCCTGTTTTTATTGCATATTTCGACGTTTCAGCCGCATTAGAACTGATGCGGAGGAGGCAACGGCAACATGTCTGATTAGAGCTAAAACAGCTCTAATGCGGCTGAAACGTCGAAATATGCAATAAAACAAGGTTTCTCGCCTAATCAATGTCCTACTCGCTACTTTACCGAGATACAAATGGTTGATTGAAAATAATGTATTTAATGTGCATTTGCAATTAAATACGAGTTTGCATCATACATATCGTATATGTAGTGAATTCGTTCACTACAAGCGAGAGAGGGGGCTTGCTCCCGCCGTTTACCCGTTAGACCTCCTCCAGTCTCCGGCAATGTTCTGGCACAGAGAAAGCTCAACGGGTAAACGGCGGAAATAAGACCCCGCTCTCGCATGTAGTGAAAGAATTCACTACATATATTCAATCAAAAAATCGTACCTGCGAATACGTGCAGAGAGCCATATTTTGGCTACAAAATATGGCTCAATTTGGCAACATATTTTGGCTACAAAATATGGCTCAAGCGTCGAATTTGGGATGTTTGGGATATTTTAAAAACTGCAGGGAGGGTTTGGGCAAAATTTGACCCATCGCCTCTCTCAGTTATTGGCATATTTTTGGTATAAATATTCGTAATTTCAAACTGCGAATACGAGCCGAGAGCCAGAATTTGGCTCCAAAATATGGATCAAGCGTCGAACTTGGGTTGTTTGGAATATTTTGAAAACTACAGGGAGGGTTTGGGCAAAATGCGATACCTCGCTGCTTTCAGTAATTGGCATATTTTCGGTATAAAATTCGTAATTTCAAACTGCGAATACATGCAGAGAGCCAGAATTTGGCTCCAAAATATGGTTCAATCGTCGAATTTGGAATGTTTGGGATATTTTGAAAAATGCAGTGGGGGTTTGGGAAAAATATGACCCATCGGCGCTCTCAGTAATTGGCATATTTTCGGTATAAAATTCGTAATTTCAAACTGCGAATACGTGCAGACAGCCAGAATTTGGCTCCAAAATATGTCTCAAGCGTCGAATTTGGATGTTTGGGATATTTTGAAAACTGCTGTGAGGGTTTGGGCTAAATGTGATCCAACGCCGCTCTCAGTAATTGGTATATTTTCGGTATAAAATTCGTTATTTCAAATTGCGAATACGCGCAGAGAGCCAGAATTTGGCTCCAAAATGTTGCTGAAGCGACGAATTTGGGAAGTTTGGGATATTTTGAAAACTGCAGGGAGGGTTTGGGAAAAATGTGATCCATCGTTTCTATCAGTAATTGGCATATTTTCGTTATTAAATGTCGTAATTTCAAACTGCAAATACGTGCCGAGAGCCAGAATTTGGCTCCAAAATATGGCTCAAGGGTCGAATTTGGGACGTTTGAGATATTTTGAAAACTGCGATTGGGGGCTTGGGCAAAATGTGACCCATCGCTGCTCTAAGTATATGGCATGTTTTCGGTATAAAAATTCGTAATTTCAAACTGCGAATACGTGCCGAGAGCCAGAATTTGGCTCCAAAATATGGCTCAAGCGTCGAATTTGAGATGTTTGGGATATTTTAAAAACTGCAGGGATGGTTTACGCAAAATGTGACCCATCGCCGCTCTATGTAATTGGCATATTTTCGGTATAAAAATTCGTAATTTCAAACTGCGAATACGTGCCGAGAGCCAGAATTTGGCTCCAAAATATGGATCAAGCGTCGAACTTAGGTTGTTTGGAATATTTTGAAAACTACAGGGAGGGTTTAGGCAAAATGCGATCCCTCGCTGCTTTCAGTAATTGGCATATTTTCGGCATAAAATTTGTAATTTCAAACTGCGAATACATGCAGAGAGCAAGAATTTGGCTCCAAAATATGGCTCAAGGGTCGAATTTGGGAGGTTTCGGAAAATTTGAAAACTGCAGGGGTGTTTGGGTAAAATGTGACCCATCGCCGCTCTCAGTAATTGGCATATTTTCGGTAAAAAAATCGTAATTTCAAACTGCGAATACGTGCTGAGAGCCAGAATTTGGTTCCAAAATATGACTCAAGGGTCGAATTTGGGATGTTTTGGAAATTTTGAAAACTACAGGGGTGTTTGGGGAAAGTGTGACCCATCGCCGCTCTCAGTAATTGGCATATTTTCGGTATAAAAAATCGTAATTTCAAACTGCGAATACGTTGCTGAGAGCCAGAATTTGACTCCAAAATAT
>WNGS01067133.1:0-11720 GCA_020271785.1 Procambarus virginalis | reverse complement strand
TTATGAAATGATAAAGCTACCCATTTCATTATGTATGAGGTCAATTTTTTTATTGGAGTTAAAATTAACGTAGATATATGACCGAACCTAACCAACCCTACCTAACCTGACCTAACCTATCTTTATAGGTTAGGTTAGGTTAGGTTGCCGAAAAAGTTAGGTTAGGTAGGTTAGGTAGTTGAAAAATAATTATTTCATGAAAACTTGGCGTATTAGGCAAATCGGGCTTGCATAGTAGGCTGAGAAGTGCGTTCTGGCTACTAGGTACGACATAATCTAATATATATATATCTATATAATATATATATATATAAGATTATATATATTATATATAAATATATATATATTATATATATATATATATGGTACCGAACCCAATTCATTACAGTGATAGGTTGACAGTTGCTGTTTATGTCTGTAAAGGTGAACAGTGAGACTGGCAGCACTGGTCTGGGCGCAGGCGTCAGAACATTGACTGAAGATGTGATGGCGGTGTGTTGATTATACACTCTTTAGCACGTAAATTGGGGGGGGTAGCCCCACCCCTCCCCTCGCTCTCTCTCCCCTCTCTTCCCCCTTCCCTTTCTCTCTCCCTCCCTCTCTCTCTCCCTCCCCCTCTCTCTCCCTCCCCCTCTCTCTTCTACCCCCCCCCCACAACCTTCCCCTACTCCCGGGGCCATGAAGAATGTGATGTTTACATGCGGGCGTGCACGCGCGTGCGGGGCAGGAGCGCGCACTCAGAGCGGGCAAGTAGTGTACCGTCATCAGAGACCAGTTGGTTTATTTGTTCAATTAATTTTGGCGTCCACGTGTGCGTCAAGAGCCAGCGCTGCAGGATGTGTGCTTGGTCTGATGGTGGTGGTGCGGTCGTTGTTCGTGGGACATTAAGAGTGTTTAAATGATCTGTTTCAGTGGTAAGGAGGTGGGTGAGTGGTCCAGTCATTACAGGTTGCGGGTGATGGTTGGGTGGTTAGTAGGAGGAGGGCCGGGAGCGTACAATGAGAGGTGGGGACCAAGCACCACAACCCAACCCTGGGATAACAGGTAGAAGCCACGCGAGCTGTGACGTAATCATTCCCTCGCCTGCCCATTGGTCGCTTCAGCCGAACTACATAATGGTGTGAGTCGTCAACTGCCCATAATATCAACCATTGTAGTTAAGAACTGTCAAAGGCTGACAGACCGTCACACGCGAGAGATGATCACGCCTCTAACTACCGCTGGACCAGGCTGTGTCAAGCAGGCTGTGTCAAACAGGCTGTGTCAAGCAGGCTGTGTCAAGCAGGCTGTGTCAAGCAGGCTGTGTCAAGCCAAACCTGTCCGTCATGCCTCAGTCACGGCGGCATTGTTGGCTTATATTAACCGGTGTGTGAACTAAGCACTACTAAGTTGTTTGTAACAGTAACAACCTTGGGTTGTGACGCTTGCAACCTCTTAAACTGGTTAGTGATTGTAAACAAAACTGCCATGATTGTTGAAAGATATATGGGTTTCGTAAGTGTTTGCATAAGTGGCTGATGAGTTCTGACCCTGAACTTTGAAGTACCAGAGATTTCCCAATGCACTCCGCCCATACTTGTGGAATTTCATATTATTATTATTATTAAATTCAATAAAAATGACAAAACACACCATCACTAGGCCTAAACATTATCTGGAGACGGAACCTGTATAATCCACCCGTTCTTTCAATTTGCAACTCCGTAAAAAATCTAAATGGTTATCACGGCACACTTTAAACAGCATAGATAACGCCACACCATAAAGGAGGTAATAAAGCAGAAGCAAACATTTTTAGACTGATAGCATCACACACACAAATCTTTGAAAGAATGGTAAGAAGCAAGATCACAAAACAAGGAGTCAGAACCTACATAACCCGAGACAACACGGGTTCAGAACAGGACACTCTTGCCTCTTCCAGTTACCAGACCGATATAACTTGGCCGTAGTGTAATGTACACAGATTTCGTGAGGTGTGTCCACGGTGTTGTTACATATAAAATTCGTATAAAAGGAATTACTGTTGAAGTAGGAAGGTGAGGTTTATAACCGAGATAGTAATAGCTGACAAATGAAGTCCGGATCATTGCCCGTGAACAGCTCCCTTGGCCACAGTACTGTGCTCCTCCAGTACTCTTGTTCGTCCTCACACAGACATGGACATCCCCTGCAGCTGACGCTACGATTGTCATGAGAGTAGTCACAACAGTAGTCACAACAGTAGTCACAACAGTAGTCACAACAGTAGTCACAACAGTAGTCACAACAGTAGTCACAACAGTAGTCACAACAGTAGTCACAACAGTAGTCACAACAGTAGTCACAACAGTAGTCACAACAGTAGTCACAACAGTAGTTACAACAGTAGTCACAACAGTAGTCACAACAGTAGTCACAACAGTAGTCACAACAGTAGTCACAACAGTAGTCACAACAGAGGACACAGAGGAACAAATCCACAACGGCCGTGACGAGGATTAAGGCAGCCTCTGGGATGCTCCCGGACGTAGGTTCGAATCCTCGTCACGGCCCTTGTGGATTTGTTCATTTGATGCATCACGCTATTGTGATCTGTGTGTGTAGTGAGACGTTGGACCTCCACGCTGGTGTACACAAGGTCTTCCACTGGGCCACAGAAAACAATAGGGTGTGTGTTGATTAAGTTCCAGCTTCTGGCATATGGGGAAAACCGAAACAATTATCACACACGAATCTCCGTCAAGCGATACTATAGAAAGGCAAAGCAACGTTGAAGACCTGAGAGTAATCAAGTCTGAAGACCTTACTTTAAAAGAGCACAATAAAGTAGCTGTCAAAACTGCAAGAAAAATGACAGGTTGGATAACAAGAACCTTTCAAATAAAGGACAAATTGTGACAAATTTTTCAATCAAGCCGTAAACAAGCGAGGCCAAGTAGGAGACTCACTCGACCTGGATAACTGGATAAGCACCTCCAAAGGATACCTGATCAACCAGGCTGTGACTCATACGTCAGGCTGCGAGCAGCCGCGTCAAACAGCTTGGTTGATCAGTCCAGCAACCCAGAGGCCTGGTCGACGACCGGGCCGCGGGGACGCTAAGCCCCGGAAGCACCTCAAGGTAACCTCAAGGTAGGCAAGGTGACCTTATCTTCACAAACAATGAAGAGATAATCATTAACATTACAGTATCATGTGTTACATACTCACGTCACAACCTTATTCAAGATCAAACTAACATCAGTAACTAGTAACGTTCCCAAAAGGATTGACAAGTTGAACGAATTCTATTTTAACAAAAATATTTAGCCAATTTTAGCACTGGAGCGAAGGATATGGTAGGAAATGCAGAAGAGAACCAGTGAAGAGTCGAGGTGCCATAGGCATAACCAGAGAACACTGCACATCAGAGGTCCTCGGTTATTCTATATCCTCCCAACATGCAGGAGAAAATATTCCTGGAACAAAAGTGGGGACTCGTTCAAGGACATATTAGACACGTTCGTGTAACTGCGTGCGGTTCGTGCGGGTCTGCGGGCCGCTCCAAGCAACAGCCTGGTGGACCAAGCTCTCACACGTCAAGCTTAGCTCAAGGTCGAGGTTAAAAAGTAGAGCAACTTTCAAAACCCACTCGAGGTATACTCCGAGTATACCTGGCACTCTAATATCCTCGGTACCGCTGAGTTACTAGCATACCTTGCCTGGCACTCTGACGCACTCACTGCCTGAGTGCCACCGAGTGATGAGTGGCTGGCACACCAGGTATTTACACAAGCTGGCGTGGGGTCACGCCGCTGTGTGTGTGTGTGTGTGTGTGTGTGTGTGTGTGTGTGTGTGTGTGTGTGTGTGTGTGTGTGTGTGTGTGTGTGTGTGTGTGTGTGTGTACTCACCTCACCTATTTGTACTCACCTATTTGTGCTTGCGGGGGTTGAGCTTTGGCTCTTTGGTCCCGCCTCTCAACTGTCAATCAACTGGTGTACAGATTCCGAGCCTACTTGGCTCTATCATATCTACCCTTGAAACTGTGTATGGAGTCAGCCTCCACCACATCACTGCCTAAAGCATTCCATCCGTTAACTACTCTGACACTGAAAAAGTTCCTTCTAACGTATCTGTGGCTCATGTGGGTACTCAGTTTCCACCTGTGTCCCCTTGTTCGCGTCCCCCCAGTGTTGAATAGTTTGTCCTTGTCTACCCGGTCGATTCCTCTGAGGATTTTGTAGGTTGTGATCATATCTACCCTTACTCTTCTGTCTTCCAGTGTCGTAAGGTGCATTTCCCGCAGCCTTTCCTCGTAACTCATGCCTTTAGTTCTGGGACTAGTCTAGTGGCATACCTTTGGACTTTTTCCAGCTTCGTCTTGTGTTTGACAAGGTAAGGGCTCCATGCTGGGGCTGCATACTCCAGGATTGGTCTTACATATGTGGTGTACAAGATTCTGAATGATTCCTTACACAGGTTCCTGAACGCTGTTCTGATGTTAGCCAGCCTCGCATATGCCGCAGATGTTATCCTTTTTATGTGGGCTTCAGGAGACAGGTTTGGTGTGATATCAACTCCTAGATCTTTCTCTCTATCCGTTTCATTAAGTACTTCATCTCCTATTCTGTATCCTGTGTCTGGCCTCCTGTTTCCACTGCCTAGTTTCATTACTTTGCATTTACTCGGGTTGAACTTCAACAGCCATTTGTTGGACCATTCACTCAGTCTGTCTAAGTCGTCTTGTAGCCTCCTACTATCGTCCTCAGTTTCAATCCTCCTCATAATTTTTGCATCATCGGCAAACATTGAGAGAAACGATTCTATACCCTCTGGGAGATCATTTACATATATCAGAAACAGTATAGGTCCAAGGACTGACCCCTGCGGGACTCCACTCGTAACGTCTCGCCAATCTGAGACCTCACCCCTCACACTGACTCTTTGTCTCCTGTTGCTTAGGTACTCCTGTATCCAACGGAGTACCTTCCCTTTCACTCCAGCCTGCATCTCGAGCTTTTTCACTAGTCTCTTGTGTGGCACTGTATCAAAGGCTTTCTGACAATCCAAAAATATGCAGTCTGCCCACCCTTCTCTTTCTTGCGTGTGTGCAAGAAAGTGTGTGTGTGTGTGTGTGTGTGTGTGTGTGTGTGTGTGTGTGTGTGTGTTCACTTAGTTGTATTTTACGGGGGTTGAGCTTTGCTCTTTCGGCCCGCCTCTCAACTGTCAATCAACTGTTTACTAACTACACTAACTACTTTTTTTTTCCACACAACACACACACACACACCCCCAGGAAGCAGCCCGTGACAGCTGACTAACTCCCAGGTACCTATTTACTGCTAGGTAACAGGGGCATTCAGGGTGAAAGATTCATTTGTTTCTGCCGGGTGCGGGAATCGAACCCGCGCCACAGAATTACAAGTCCTGCGCGCAATCCACCAGGCTACCTGGCCCCAGGGAAGTGTGTGTGTGTGTGTGTTCTAGCTCCCTTCTTTGGAACAAACAAACTCGATATACCCGACACATACGTTAACACCACCCGTGTCAGTGTGTAGCCAACAGGCATAAAAAACACATTGAAAACACAAGGTTCAAAAGTAACAGGTGTTCGGAAAAAAAACCTATGTTCGGAAAAAACTAAAAATCAGGTTTTCAATGAACGTAAACAAAGGTAAACAAGCACACGTGTTTGTGAGAGGAGCTCAACACGTTCAGCTCAACACGTTCACCACCAGGGCTCACCAGGTGTGGTGGTGGGCACCATTACCAGCCAGACAATATAAACACTGACTGCTTGGGTGTGGCTCACACGGTGTGGTCAGGCGGACCTGGTGGTGTGGAGGGCATGGTGTGCCCTCACCCCATGCCCTATGACACACCAGGAGGAGGTGGCAGAGTATGACACACCAGGAGGAGGTGGCAGAGTATGACACACCAGGAGGAGGTGGTAGAGTATGACACACCAGGAGGAGGTGGCAGAGTATGACACACCAGGAGGAGGTGGTAGAGTATGACACACCAGGAGGAGGTGGCAGAGTATGACACACCAGGAGGAGGTGGTAGAGTATGACACACCAGGAGGAGGTGGCAGAGTATGACACACCAGGAGGAGGTGGTAGAGTATGACACACCAGGAGGAGGTGGCAGAGTATGACACACCAGGAGGAGGTGGTAGAGTATGACACACCAGGAGGAGGTGGCAGAGTATGACACACCAGGAGGAGGTGGCAGAGTATGACACACCAGGAGGAGGTGGCAGAGTATGACACACCAGGAGGAGGTGGCAGAGTATGACACACTAGGGGAGGTGGCAGAGTATGACACACTAGGTGGAGGTGGCAGAGTATGACACACCAGGGGGAGGTGGCAGAGTATGACACACTAGGAGGAGGTGGCAGAGTATGACACACCAGGGGAGGTGGCAGAGTATGACACACCAGGAGGAGGTGGCAGAGTATGACACACCAGGGGGAGGTGGCAGAGTATGACACACCAGGGGAGGTGGCAGAGTATGACACACTAGGAGGAGGTGGCAGAGTATGACACACCAGGGGAGGTGGCAGAGTATGACACACTAGGAGGAGGTGGCAGAGTATGACACACCAGGGGAGGTGGCAGAGTATGACACACCAGGGGAGGTGGCAGAGTATGACACACCAGGGGAGGTGGCAGAGTATGACACACCAGGGGAGGTGGCAGAGTATGACACACCAGGGGGAGGTGGCAGAGTATGACACACCAGGAGGAGGTGGCAGAGTATGACACACCAGGGGAGGTGGCAGAGTATGACACACTAGGAGGAGGTGGCAGAGTATGACACACCAGGGGAGGTGGCAGAGTATGACACACCAGGAGGAGGTGGCAGAGTATGACACACCAGGGGGAGGTGGCAGAGTATGACACACCAGGGGAGGTGGCAGAGTATGACACACCAGGAGGAGGTGGCAGAGTATGACACACTAGGAGGAGGTGGCAGAGTATGACACACCAGGGGAGGTGGCAGAGTATGACACACCAGGAGGAGGTGGCAGAGTATGACACACCAGGGGAGGTGGCAGAGTATGACACACCAGGAGGAGGTGGCAGAGTATGACACACCAGGGGAGGTGGCAGAGTATGACACACCAGGGGGAGGTGGCAGAGTATGACACACCAGGGAGAGGTGGCAGAGTATGACACACCAGGGGAGGTGGCAGAGTATGACACACTAGGAGGAGGTGGCAGAGTATGACACACCAGGGGGAGGTGGCAGAGTATGACACACTAGGAGGAGGTGGCAGAGTATGACACACCAGGAGGAGGTGGCAGAGTATGACACACTAGGAGGAGGTGGCAGAGTATGACACACAGGAGGAGGTGGCAGAGTATGACACACCAGGAGGAGGTGACAGAGTATGACACATCATGACACCCCTCCTGTCCCTCCCCTAGTGTCGAGACAATCTCCTCGTGGCACTCCTCGTGCCACACACCTGCAGGCACTTGTGTCAACACACTGATGTGAACTTCCTGAAGTAGGCTGAGGCATGAACTTACCGTCACAAGTTCAGTGTTACGTAACCAGGATATAATCCTTAACCTTACGTTATCCTGTGGGTGCTAATGGGGAAGGGAACTCTTATGAACAGTATCTAATCTTGATTAGGTGCAAAGATTAGGCAGTCTCGCAGGCAGAGGTCAAGGTGGTTCCCCCCATCTCCCGCTCCACACATTCTGCAACTCCGCTGCTCTGATGTTGTTTCCGTCCCTAATCTACATGGATATTTGTATCCATGAATGGATACATTCTGTTAGGAGGGGTCCAAGAGCTAATAGCTCGATTCTCAATGCACAAAGAGTATACACACTGTGATCACTCACTCTCACAGGAAGCTGGAAGATGATGTCCCCCTTGTCTGAATCTTTCAAGGAGAATACCAGGTCAAGTGTAGCTGTTTAGTCTGCGCCTCTCATTCCTGTAGGGCCTCTTGACCTGTTGGCTTGTCAGGCCTGCAAGTGGTTGCAACCGGAGGAGTGTTGCATTGTGTTGCATGCTTGACAGGTAGGAGCATTCCTTTCTGGACAGATAGGTTTGGCACCCTTGCAGACGGGCATGGCACTCTGGTGACAGACGGGGCTTGCCACTGTGGTGACAGACGGGCATGGCACTCTGGTGATAGACGGGCATGGCACTGGTGACAGACGGGCATGGCACTCTGGTGACAGACGGGCATGGCACTCTGGTGACAGACGGGGCTTGCCACTGTGGCGACAGACGGGCATGGCACTCTGGTGATAGACGGGCATGGCACTGGTGATAGACGGGCATGGCACTCTGGTGACAGACGGGCATGGCACTCTGGTGACAGACGGGCATGGCACTCTGGTGACAGACGGGCATGGCACTGGTGACAGACGGGCATGGCACTCTGGTGACAGACGGGCATGGCACTCTGGTGACAGACGGGGCTTGCCACTGTGGTGACAGACGGGCATGGCACTCTGGTGATAGACGGGGCTTGCCACTGTGGTGACAGACGGGCATGGCACTCTGGTGATAGACGGGCATGGCACTGGTGACAGACGGGCATGGCACTGTGGTGACAGACGGGCATGGCACTCTGGTGACAGACGGGCATGGCACTGGTGACAGACGGGCATGGCACTCTGGTGACAGACGGGCATGGCACTCTGGTGACAGACGGGGCTTGCCACTGTGGTGACAGACGGGCATGGCACTCTGGTGACAGACGGGGCTTGCCACTGTGGTGACAGACGGGCATGGCACTCTGGTGATAGACGGGCATGGCACTGGTGACAGACGGGCATGGCACTGTGGTGACAGACGGGCATGGCACTCTGGTGATAGACGGGCATGGCACTGGTGACAGACGGGCATGGCACTCTGGTGACAGACGGGCATGGTACTCTGGTGACAGACGGGCATGGCACTCTGGTGACAGACGGGCATGGCACTCTGGTGACAGACGGGCATGGCACTCTGGTGACAGACGGGCATGGCACTCTGGTGACAGACGGGCATGGCACTCTGGTGACAGACGGGCATGGCACTGGTGACAGACGGGCATGGCACTCTGGTGACAGACGGGCATGGCACTCTGGTGACAGACGGGCATGGCACTCTGGTGACAGACGGGCATGGCACTCTGGTGATAGACGGGCATGGCACTGGTGACAGACGGGCATGGCACTCTGGTGATAGACGGGCATGGCACTCTGGTGACAGACGGGCATGGCACTGTGGTGACAGACGGGCATGGCACTCTGGTGATAGACGGGCATGGCACTGGTGACAGACGGGCATGGCACTCTGGTGACAGACGGGCATGGCACTCTGGTGACAGACGGGCATGGCACTGTGGTGACAGACGGGCATGGCACTCTGGTGATAGACGGGCATGGCACTGGTGATAGACGGGCATGGCACTGGTGACAGACGGGCATGGCACTCTGGTGACAGACGGGCATGGCACTCTAAGCTTGGCACTTCCTTACCTCGACACACTAACTATCAAAGAGACCATCATCATCTTGGAGATAACGACCGTCGCCACCAACAACATGTTTCCTGTTGGCCTTTGTCGCCACACTCCTAAAGACCAGGGCGGGAATAACACTGTACTCTCCTAGCTGTGCTTGCGGGGGTTGAGCTTTGGCTCTTTGGTCCCGCCTCTCAACTGTCAATCAACTGGTGTACAGGTTCCTGAGCATATCCCAAGCCTGGCCTCGGGCCGGGCTTGGGGAGTAGAAAAACTCCCAGAACCCCATCAACCAGGTATATTGGGCTCTATCATATCTACACTTCAAACTGTGTATGGAGTCACCTCCACCACATCACTGCCTAATGCATTCCATTTGTTAACTACTCTGACACTGAAAAAAATTCTAATGTCTCTGTCCTCATTTGGGTACTCAGCTTCCACCAGTATCCCTTTGTTTACCACCCGTGTTAAATAATCCACCCAGTTAATTCCCCTGAGAATTGTGCATGTGGTGATCATGTCTCCACAAACTCTTCTGTCTTCCAGTGACGTGAGGTGCAGTTCACGCAACCTTAGTGGCTTGTCCTTAATCACCTCGCGACGTGATAGGCGAGTCACCTTCGCCCTCCTTAGGACGGAGGGGGGGGGCGGGACCCCCTGCAGCACTGCATGTCAGGCAAAACATCAACATTTTCCTTATGGTAAAAGGAGAAATACTTGGAGTGACTGTGTGTAAACTATGTGGTATGTTAAGGTCTCACACCCTCACCCGTGATGTTCTTGAGTGTCCGCTGATTAATGTATATAGTAACACTGAGATAAGGACTGTTGTAAACCGGTTGGTCATCATCAGAAGAAGGTATTAGGTCACCCTATGTGTGTGTCCATGGCATGTCCTTTGGCGCCTATGTCCAACACCGCACGGCACGCTATCATCGGCGTCCTCGGCGATCGTCATCAGAAGAAGGTATTAGGTCACCCTATGTGTGTGTCCATGGCATGTCCACTGGCGCCTATGTCCAACACTGTTCGTGAACAAATAGCCTGGATGTGTTGCAACGGAAAGATTGATGATATTCTGGAGAGATATAAGAAATTTACACCAAGATTGCAACCTTTTGTTGCATTGTCTGAATGTCTATTACAAATGGTGTGTGTACCTAGTCATACAAGTATGTGTGTGTAACGTTTGGTCACATACTACATGTATCTACCTCATCACTTTGTGTGTATGTATACCTTAATAAACTTATTCCAATTTCCCCTTAGGGGGCTGAGGTGACCGGGGACCCTACAACTGTGTCATGGCTCATGGCTCCCTGTCGTGGGGTGTCCGGGGACCCTACAACTGTGTCATGGCTCATGGCTCCCTGTCGTGGGGTGTCCTGCTTTCCTGCACCACGCTAGAGAAAATTGGTGGGGGGGGGGGGTCTGGGGTATGTTGGACAGGGTGGGGGACCATCCCGTCCTCCTAAGGTTTCCCAACGTTCAGACAACTGTCAGTTTAAAGTGTCCTCCCCTAACCTACCAGAGGACCCACAACAGAAAACGGGACAGTACGTCACTTTCGCCAGCCACTAGTTACTTCAGTAATCATCGTATAGCAACTGGTGATTTTTTTATTTATATATTTCCAGCATTTCTCGTTAGCTTGACCTGTTCATAATGTGTGTTGCAGTGCCGGTTATACAGTCCACTCCTGTTGTGAGGCTCCAGCCCCCTGTTGTGGGGCACCTGCCCCCTGTTGTGGGGCACCTGCCCCCTGTTGTGGGGCACCTGCCCCCTGTTGTGAGGCTCCTGCCCCCCTGTTGTGAGGCTCCAGCCCCCTGTTGTGAGGCTCCAGCCCCCTGTTGTGGGGCTCCAGCCCCCTGTTGTGAGGCTCCAGCCCCCTGTTGTGAGGCTCCTGCCCCCTGTTGTGGGGCACCTGCCCCCCTGTTGTGAGGCTCTAGCCCCCTGTTGTGAGGCTCCTGCCCCCCTGTTGTGGGGCACCTGCCCCCTGTTGTGGGGCACCTGCCCCCCTGTTGTGAGGCTCCTGCCCCTGTTGTGAGGCTCCTGCCCCCTGTTGTGAGGCTCCAGCCCCCTGTTTTGAGGCTCCAGCCCCCCTGTTGTGAGGCTCCAGCCCCCTGTTGTGGCACCAGCCCCCTGTTGTGGGCTCCTGCCCCCTGTTGTGAGGCTCCAGCCCCCTGTTGTGAGGCTCCTGCCTGCCCCTGTTGTGAGGCTCCAGCCCCCTGTTGTGAGGTTCCAGCCCCCTGTTGTGGGGCACCAGCCCCTGTT
>WNGS01067132.1:0-10578 GCA_020271785.1 Procambarus virginalis | reverse complement strand
GGGACACACACACAACCAGCGAGGAGGGACACACACAACCAGCAGGGAGGGACACACAACCAGCGGGAGGGACACACACAACCAGCGAGGAGGGACACACACACAACCAGCGGGGAGGGACACACAACCAGCGGGGAGGGACACACGACCAACGGGAGGGACACACAACCAGCGGGGAGGGACACACACAACCAGCGGGGAGGGACACACACAACCAGCGGGGAGGGACACACACAACCAGCGAGGAGGGACACACAACCAGCGGGGAGGGACACACGACCAACGGGGAGGGACACCTGGTCAGTAACACCTGGTGCTGTCATCAGTCTCTCTATCACTGAGGAACTCGGGATGGTCCGTGAGTGAATGTTCTCTGTAAATTGTATGATGTAAGCTCTGTCACGCAGTATATTATCATTTTCACTCTGGTATTTGACTCGAACGCTTTCGTTAAGTTCGTTAAACATGGTTGTTAGTGCTGGTCGACTTCCTTCTCCAGTTAATGTTTCTGTGTCAATATCAGTGCTGTCATCACTGAGTTGACTGACGACGTCGCCGCCACCGCCTCCGTTGTCGCTCTCATCTCTGCCGCCGCTGCTGCCGCCGCCGTCACCACTACCGCAGTTACCTTTACCAGTGCGGGCCACGGCTGTGACACAGCAGTGTAGAAGGTGCTGTATATCTTGTGAAGGAGACCGACGTAGCGTCTGTATAATTTCGGCCATTTCTGCTACCTGTGCTTGCAAGGCTGCCAACGGTCCTTCAACTGTTGTCTCAGGCTGTTGTGTGTTGTCAGGGGAGTTGCTGGTACTGTTACCACTATGGGATGGGTCAACAGTACTAGAGTCGGCATCAGTAGGCACTTGTTGAGTCTCGGGCACTTGCCTCCTTGTGCCAAGGGAGGCTGGCCGTTTGGTACAGTCTGAGTGCCAGATGGTCACTCCTTCCGTACCACATCTGAAACACTTCAGCGGCGAGCCACAATTTCAGGTTGTTGCCCTTCTTCTGTTACAGTATTCTGTTGCTCCTGTTCCATCTGTCTTTGGTCTCTGGTCTTCTAATACTGACAGTCCTTCAGTGTATGAGGACCGGAACAGAGAGCACACTTGGGTGTGGGGCACCGGCAGTACTTAGCTATGTGGCCACTGCCACAGCACACGTAACACTCCACAGAGTCTGGCTACCACACCCAGAACGTGCTGGGGCGCGCATACAACCCACCAAACCAATATTCGTTAGGTGGGGGTTCAGTCTTCTTCCAAACTATGACTATTTGATCAGAAGGTTTTCCATTCTTGTTCAATCTTCCTGCTTTTTGTACCCGCTCTAATTCATAGGCCCACACTAGTGGATACCCATGATTGTACCTGTAGACTAGGTATTTATCCATCTTCTTGTTTCGTGATGGATTATCCAGAAGGGAGAGCTTTACATCACCTATTTTCCCTTGTAGAAGAACTTCTACAACATGCTGTTTCTCTCTTGAAACGTACACATATGGGGAGTTGACATGTGGACGTAGCACGTCTGCAGAGCCAGGTGGGTACACCTCGCTCAGTTTCTTGCTCCACACTATCTTATCCGCCACACTCGTGCTCTTAGGGAAGGTCAGACGTGTGTACTTGTTCCTTGGTGCTTCTGGACATCGTCCACTCTGTTATTCACCAGGCATTTGTTTCCCTTGTTTCCTTCTCTGGTTTTTACTTAACACGGTCACAAATCCATCACTGGGTGGTGGGGTGACAGTGTCACTGGTCATGGTGGGGGAGAACCCTAATGTTCAGGCAGATACCTCTTCCATACTTGCTTCTTCAGGCGACGTTAATTGAAGTACCTTCGTCTGATACCTGGTTAATACCATTTATAATCATTTGATGATGATTAGCATGACAAATGGCAGAGCAGGCAGCATGCCATTACCAGTCAGCGCCAACAGTCATAAACCTCCTCTGAGGGGTAGAGCACTTTCAGTGGGTCCCAGTAGGACAAACAGCTGAGGTGTAAGTATGCAAGAGGAGAATGGTCCTTACAGCACAGTATAATAGGGCCTGGACTGCCACCCTAGGTGACCACCGGTCTCTTGGGTAAACAGGTGGTGGGGTGGGCCTGTGGTCGGCACCAGCAGAAACCCCTCACACACACTGCAGGGATGGTGTAGCACAGCGTGCTTGGGTGCCACAGATTTCAGTCAATTGCACAACTGCTCTGTTACAAATAAGGATAGGCTCCTGGGAGACCTATATATATATTATACTCACTCTACAGTTCCTACCTATAGGCTCAGAGCTGCCTAGGAATACTGGCTCTGAGACTAACAAATCCTATTTAAGAATTTTGCCACCCTCACACACAAGCTTCGCATTTCTCTAAGAAACCCTATTAAGGCACTGCCGGTAAGGTTCACTTTGCTTATTATTGTGTGAGGGACGCTATGGTGGGGCACAGTGAGTGAGCATTATTGAGAAGAGATCATATTGATATCATCATCTGATATCATATCTGATATCGATCAAACCGCCAGATGCAACAGTTGAGGAATTCACTGAACAGATCCACAAAATAGAGAATATCCTTGATAACCTAGCAAACCCAGTACCAGATATCATCTTCCTTGGAGACTTCAATCTACCCAGTTTAAAATGGAGAATAGTAAACAATAACATTATAGCAGGAAATAAATCTGGAAATAACCAGCCACAGGTCAGAGAACTACTGAGATTCTGTGACAAATTCTCGCTCAGTCAGCAGATTACAGAACCAACTAGGAACGAAAACACGCTGAACCTGATATTCACGAACAATAAGGAGCTAATCAGAGACATTACTGTCTCAGACACTACATACTCGGACCACAAACTCATTGAAGTGCAAACTAATATTAATAACGGTAGTAGGACCAAGAGAGACAACAAGCGAGAAGGGATATTCAATAAATTAAATTTTAATAATAAAAGGCTCAGCCCCGGGTCCAGACTCATGGAATTCAATATTTATAATGAAATGCAAAGTGCCAGTAGCACAGGCACTCAGTATAGTGTGGAGGAAGAGCTTGGACACAGGGGAGATACCAGATGCGCTTAAAGCAGCAGACATTGCCTCTCTACGCAAGGGAGGTAGCAAAGCATTGGCAAAAAATTATAGGCCAGTTGTACTAACGTCCCACATAATAAAAGTATTTGAGAGAGTGATCAGGAGTCAGGTCACTAGATTCATGGAAACCAATGACCTCCACAATCCAGGCCAACATGGATTTAGAGCAGGAAGATCATGTCTCTCACAGCTACTTGACCACTATGACAAAATCACTGAGGCATTAGAAGAAAAACACAATGCAGGTGTCGTATACACAGATTTTGCAAAAGGCATTTGATAAATGTGGCCATGGAGTGATTGCACACAAAATGAGGTCAATGGGTATAACTGGTAAAGTAGGACGCTGGATACTCAATTTCCTGTCGAACAGAACACAAAGAGTAACAGCCAATCAAGTAAAATCGAGCCCGAACGCAGTTAAAAGCTCTGTACCTCAAGGTACAGTCCTGCACCACTGCTGTTCCTTATTCTCAAATCAGATTTAGACAAAAATACAAGTCACAGCTTCGTGTCATCCTTTGCAGATGATACAAAAATCAGCATGAAAATTACCTCTGTTGATGACATTGATAAACTACAAAAAGGTATTAACAAAGTTTTCGATTGGGCAGCAGAAAATAACATGATGTTTAACGGTGACAAATTCCAGCAACTCACATACGGCAAAAATGAGGATCTTAAACATAATACAGGGTACAAAACACAATCGAATCTGCCAATAGTAGGAAAACAGTATGTCAAGGATTTGGGAATAGTGATGTCCGACGACCTAACGTTTAGGGAGCATAACCAAGCAATTATTGTGTCAGTCAGAAAAATTATAGGATGGATTACGAGAACCTTCAAGTCCAGAGATCCCATCACAATGGTTGTACTCTTCAAATCACTTGTGTTGTCCCGTCTTGAGTACTGCTCAGTACTCACTTCCCCCTTCAGAGCAGGAGAGATTGCTGAAATAGAGGGAATACAGAGAACATATACGGCACGCATAGACGAGATAAAGCACCTAAATTATTGGGATCGTCTCAAAGCTCTCCAAATGTACTCACTAGACAGGAGAAGAGAGAGATACCAAATAATATACACATGGAAAATACTGGAGGGACAGGTCCCAAATCTGCACAGTGAAATAACAATGTACTAGAGTGAACGACATGGAAGAAAATGCAGAATAGAACCAGTGAAGAGCAGAGGTGCCATGGGCACAATCAGAGAGCACAGTATGAACATCAGAGGTCCACGGTTGTTCAACGTCCTACCAACGAGCATCAGAAATATTGCCAGAACAACCGTGGACATCTTCAAGAGAAAATTAGATTCTTCAAGGAGTGAAGAAATTAGATTCTTCAAGGAGCCCCGGACCAACTGGGCTGTGGCAGGTATGTGGGCCTGCGGGCCGCTCCAAGCAACAGCCTCGTGGATCAAACTCTCACAAGTCAAATCTTGCCTCAGGCCGGGATTCGGGAGTAGCAGAATTCCCAGAACCAAATCAAGGTATCAAGCAGGTATATTCAATGTCGGAGGGTGCGGGTGCGGCCTGGCTACAATGGCGAGGAGCGCCTGACCCCTCGCGTCTGCTCTGCCCAGAGGATGGGAACAGACTCAGCATGGCTGAGTCTGACTCCAAGCTGTGTGTGGGGACACAGAGGGTGTGATGGCTCACAGCTGTGTGTGGGGACACAGGGGGTGTGATGGCTCACAGCTGTGTGTGGGGACACAGGGGGTGTGGTGGCTCACAGCTGTGTGTGGGGACACAGGGGGTGTGGTGGCTCACAGCTGTGTGTGGGGACACAAGGGGTGTGGTGGCTCACAGCTGTGTGTGGGGACACAGGGGGTGTGGGGCTCACAGCTGTGTGTGGGGACACAGGGGGTGTGGTGGCTCACAGCTGTGTGTGGGGACACAAGGGGTGTGGTGGCTCACAGCTGTGTGTGGGGACACAGGGGGTGTGGTGGCTCACAGCTGTGTGTGGGGACACAAGGGGTGTGGTGGCTCACAGCTGTGTGTGGGGACACAGGGGGTGTGGTGGCTCACAGCTGTGTGTGGGGACACAGGGGGTGCGGTGGCTCACAGCTGTGTGTGGGGACACAGGGGGTGTGGTGGCTCACAGCTGTGTGTGGGGACACAAGGGGTGTGGTGGCTCACAGCTGTGTGTGGGGACACAGGGGGTGTGGTGGCTCACAGCTGTGTGTGGGGACACAGGGGTGTGGTGGCTCACAGCTGTGTGTGGGGACACAAGGGGTGTGGTGGCTCACAGCTGTGTGTGGGGACACAGGGGGTGTGGTGGCTCACAGCTGTGTGTGGGGACACAGGGGGTGTGGTGGCTCACAGCTGTGTGTAGGGACACAGGGGGTGTGGTGGCTCACAGCTGTGTGTAGGGACACACAGGTGCCAGGGGTGGCAGTGTGGTGGTAGTGGTGCCAGGGGTGTAAGTGGTGGTGGTGGTGCCAGGGGTGGCAGTGTGTGGTGGTGGTGGTGCCAGGGGTGTAAGTGGTGGTGGTGCCAGGGGTGGCAATGTGGTGGTGGTGATGCCAGGGGTGGCAGTGTGGTGGTGGTTGATCCAGGAGTGGCAGTGAGGTGGTGGTTGCTCCAGGTGTGGCAGTGTGGTGGTAGTGGTGCCAGGGATGGCAGTGTGGTGGTGGTGGTGCCAGGGGTGTCAGTGTGGTGGTGGTGCCAGGGATGTCAGTGTGGTGGTGGTGGTGCCAGGGGTGTCATTGTGGTGGTGGTGCCAGGGATGTCAGTTTTCTGGTGGTGCCAGTGTGGTTGTGGTGCCAGGGGTAGCAGTGTGGTGGTGGTGCCATGGGTAACTGTGTTGTGGTGGTGGTGCCAGGGATAGTAGTGTGGTGGTGGTGGTGCCAGGGGTGGCAGGGTGGTGGTGGTGGTGCCAGGGGTGTCAGTGTGGTGGTGGTGCCAGGGATGTCAGTGGCGTGGTGGTGGTGCCAGGGGTGTCATTGTGGTAGTGGTGCCAGGGATGTCAGTTTGCTGGTGGTGCCAGTGGTGGCAGTGTGGTTGTGGTGCCAGGGGTAGCAGTGTGGTGGTGGTGCCAGGGGTGGCAGTGTTGTGGTGGAGGTGCCAGGGATAGCAGTGTGGTAGTGGTGCCAGGGGTGGCAGAGTGGAGGTGGTGCCAGGGGTGGCAGTGGTGGTGTTTGTGTCAGGGGTGGCGGTGTGGTGGTGGTGCCAGTGGTGGCAATGTGGTGGTGGTGGCAGTGGTGGCCATTGTGGTGGTGGTGCCAGTGGTGGCAATGTGGTGGTGGTGCCAGTGGTGGCAATGTGGTGGTGGTGCCAGGGTAGCTTTGTTGTGGTGGTGGTGCCATTGGTGGCAGTGTGGTGGTGGTGGTGCCAGGGGTGTCAGTGTGGTGGTGGTGCCAGGGATGTCAGTTTTCTGGTGGTGCCAGGGTGGCAGTGTGGTTGTGGTGCCAGGGGTAGCAGTGTGGTGGTGGTGCCATGGGTAACTGTGTTGTGGTGGTGGTGCCAGGGATAGTAGTGTGGTGGTGTTGGTGCCAGGGGTGGCAGGGTGGTGGTGGTGGTGCCAGGGGTGGCGGTGTGGTGGTGGTGGTTCCAGGGGTGGCAGTGTGGTGGTGGTGGTGCCAGGGTGGCAGTGTGGTGGTGGTGCCAGGGTGACAGTGTTGTGGTGGTGGTGCTAGGGGTGGCAGTGTGGTGGTGGTGCCAGGGGTGGCAGTGTGGTGGTTGTGGTGCCAGAGGTGGCAGTGTGGGTAGCGTGGTGTCAGGGGTGGCAGTGTGTTGGTGGTGCCAGGGGTGGCAGTGGTGGTGGTGGTGCCAGGGGTGGCAATGTGCAGGTGGTGATTGCCAGCGGGTGGCAGTGTGGTGGTGGTGGTACCTGGGTGTCATTGTGGTGGTGGTGGTACAGGGGTGGCAGTGTGGTGGGGTGGCGCCAGGGGTGGCAGTGTGGTGGTGGTGCCAGGGGTGGCAGTGTGGTGGTGTTTGTGTCAGGGGTGGCGGTGTGGTGGTGGTACCAGTGTGGCAATGTGGTGGTGGTGCCAGTGGTGGCCATTGTGGTGGTGGTGCCAGTGGTGGCAATGTGGTGGTGGTGCCAGGGTGCAATGTGGTGGTGGTGCCGGGGTAGCAGTGTGGTGGTGGTGCCAGGGGTAACTGTGTGTGGTGGTAGTGACAGGGGTAGCTGTGTTGTGGTGGTGGTGCCATTGGTGGCAGTGTGGGTGTGGTGGTGCCAGGGGTGGTAATGTGGAGGTGGTGGTGCCCGGGATGGCATGTGTGGTGGTGGTGNGGGACTCCGCTGGTGACCTCTCGCCACTCTGATGTCTCCCCCCTCACCGTTACTCGCTGTTTTCCTGTTGCTAAGTACTCCCTTATCCACTGGAGCACCTTCCCTTTACTCCTGCCTGTTGCCAACTTTTTTAACAGCCTTTTGTGCGGTACTGTGTCAAAGGCTTTTGGCAATCCAGGAAAATGCAGTCGGGCCCACCCTTCTCTTTCCTGCCTAATTTTTGTTGCTTGGTCCGAAAATTCTATTAAACCTGTGAGGCACGATTTACCATCCCTGAACCCATGTTGGTGGTGCGTTACAAAGTTATTTCCCTCTAGATGCTCTACGAGCCTTTTCCTCACGATCTTCTCCATTACCTTGCATGGTATACAAGTTAAGGAAACTGACCTGTAATTCAGTGCCTCTTGCCTGTCACCCTTTTTGTATATTGGGACCACGTTAGCTGTCCTCCAACTTTCTGGTAAGTCTCCTGTTTCCAGTGACCTGTTATACACCATAGAGAGTGGCACACTTAGTGCTTCTGCACCTTCCTTTAGTATCCATGGTGAGATTCTGTCAGGCCCAACAGCCTTTGTCACATCCAGCTCCAGCAGACACCTTTTGACCTCATCACTGGTGAGGTCAAATTCCTCCAAGGTTGCTTGGTTTGCCACCTCCTCATTTAGTGCAGGGGCTTCTCCTTGTTCTATTGTGAAGACCTCCTGGAATCTCTTGTTGAGTTTCTTCACACACCTCCTTGTCATTCTCTGTGTATCTGTTCTCCGCTTTTCGCAGCTTCATCACTTGTTCTTTCACTGCTGTTTTCCTCCTGATGTGGCTGTGGAGCAGCTTTGGTTGGGTCTTGGCTTTACTCGCGATGTCATTTTCAAACTGTCTCTCTGCTTCTCTCCTCACTCTGAGGTACTCATTTCTGGCCCTCTGGTATCTCTCCCTGCTCTCTGGTGTTCTGTTATTTCTGTAATTTCTCTATGTTCTTTTACTCAGTTGCTTCGCTACCTTGCATTCCTGGTTGAACCATGGGTTTTTCTGTTGTGGTGGTGTGGTGGCTCACAGCTGTGTGTGGGGACACAGGGGTTGTGGTGGCTCACAGCTGTGTGTGGGGACACAGGGGGTGTGGTGGCTCACAGCTGTGTGTGGGGACACACGGGGTGTGGTGGCTCACAGCTGTGTGTGGCGACACAAGGGGTGTGGTGGCTCACAGCTGTGTGTGGGGACACACGGGGTGTGGTGGCTCACAGCTGTGTGTGACGACGCAGAGGGAGTGGTGGCTCACAGCTGTGTGTGGGGACACAGGGGGTGTGGTGGCTCACAGCTGTGTGTGGGGACACAGGGGGTGTGGTGGCTCACAGCTGTGTGTGGGGACACAGGGGGTGTGGTGGCTCACAGCTGTGTGTGTGGGGCACAGGGGTGTGGTGACACACAGCTGTGTGTGGGGACACAGGGGGTGTGGTGGCTCACAGCCGCGTGTGGGGACACAGGGGGTGTGGTGGCACACAGCTGTGTGTGGGGACACAGGGGGTGTGGTGGCTCACAGCTGTGTGTGGGGACACAGGGGGTGTGGTGGCACACAGCAGTGTGTGGGGACACAGGGGTGTGGTGGCTCACAGCTGTGTGTGCTGTGTGTGGGGACACAGGGGGTGTGGTGGCTCACAGCTGTGTGTGGGGACACAGAGGGTGTGGTGGCTCACAGCTGTGTGTGGGGACACAGAGGGTGTGGTGGCTCACAGCTGTGTGTGCGGACACAGAGGGTGTGGTGGCTCACAGCTGTGTGTGGGGACACAGGGGGTGTGGTGGCTCACAGCTGTGTGTGGGGACACAGAGGGTGTGGTGGCTCACAGCTGTGTGTGTATGGGGATACAGAGGGTGTGGTGGCTCACAGCTGTGTGTGTATGGGGACACAGGGGGTGTGGTGGCTCACAGCTGTGTGTGCTGTGTGTGAGGACACAGCGGGTGTGGTGGCTCACAGCTGTGTGTGGGGACACAGAGGGTGTGGTGGCTCACAGCTGTGTGTGGGGACACAGAGGGTGTGGTGGCTCACAGCTGTGTGTGGGGACACAGAGGGTGTGGTGGCTCACAGCTGTGTGTGGCGACACAGGGGGTGTGGTGGCTCACAGCTGTGTGTGGGGACACAGAGGGTGTGGTGGCTCACAGCTGTGTGTGTATGGGGATACAGAGGGTGTGGTGGCTCACAGCTGTGTGTGTATGGGACACAGGGGGTGTGGTGGCTCACAGCTGTGTGTGGGGACACAGAGGGTGTGGTGGCTCACAGCTGTGTGTGTATGGGGATACAGAGGGTGTGGTGGCTCACAGCTGTGTGTGGGGACACAGAGGGTGTGGTGGCTCACAGCTGTGTGTGGGGATACAGAGGGTGTGGTGGCTCACAGCTGTGTGTGGGGACACAGGGTGTGGTGGCTCACAGCTGTGTGTGGGGACACAGGGGGGTGTGGTGGCTCACAGCTGTGTGTGGGGACACAGGGGGTGTGGTGGCTCACAGCTGTGTGTGGGGACACAGGGGGTGTGGTGGCTCAAAGCTGTGTGTGGGGACACAGGGGGTGTGGTGGCTCACAGCTGTGTGTGGGGACACAGGGGGTGTGTGGCCCCCAACTGTGTGTGGGGACACAGAGGGTGTGGTGGCTCACAGCTGTGTGTGGGGACACAGGGTTTGTGGTGGCTCACAGCTGTGTGTGGGGATACAGAGGGTGTGGTGGCTCACAGCTGTGTGTGGGGACACAGGGTTTGTGGTGGCCCCAACTGTGTGTGGGGACACAGGGGTTGTGGTGGCTCACAGCTGTGTGTGGGGACACAGAGGGTGTGGTGGCTCACAGCTGTGTGTGGGGACACAGAGGGTGTGGTGGCTCACAGCTGTGTGTGGGGACACAGGGTTGTGGTGGCTCACAGCTGTGTGTGGGGATACAGAGGGTGTGGTGGCTCACAGCTGTGTGTGGGGATACAGAGGGTGTGGTGGCTCACAGCTGTGTGTGGGGACACAGAGGGTGTTGTGGCTCACAGCTGTGTGTGGGGACACAGGGGGTGTGGTGGCTCACAGCTGTGTGTGGGGACACAGGGTGTGGTGGCTCACAGCTGTGTGTGGGGACACAGGGGGTGTGGTGGCTCACAGCCGTGTGTGGGGACACAGGGGTGTGGTGGCACACAGCTGTGTGTGGGGGGCACAGGGGGTGTGGTGACACACAGCTGTGTGTGGGGACACAGGGGTGTGGTGGCTCACAGCCGTGTTTGGGGACAC
>WNGS01067130.1:0-13793 GCA_020271785.1 Procambarus virginalis | reverse complement strand
TCTCGGGGTCCTCTCCTCCCCTGCCTTGGAGTCTACCTCAACCCACTCCCTCCTGTGCTGGCTTCCACGTCCTCAGCAACTTCTTCCCCAAAGACAACCTGCAACCCATTTGCACTCCAATAAATTGGTTCCCTTTTTAACACATAAACAAAATTAATCACATAATATCTTTGTCTCCAATCTTCTGTCTTCTACCATTTAATGAGAGTGGACTCCCCCGTGGGCGAGTCCATGCGCCACCTCGCTGGGCGAGCCTCACTCACGCTGGGAGGGGCCTCCTCCCTCAGGAGCCGGGCTCCTTCAGTTGCCCGCCAGCGCTCAGAGAAGACGGATGTCGCTCCGCGCTCCTCCCACTTCACTCTCTTATTTTAGGCTTTCTGCCATACCAAAACATTTCTAACTTGAAATAAACATTGCTACTGTCGCTGGGCACACGACCAACTACAAGCAAACACTATGAACTGGCTTAAATCGGGCTTACCACAGATTATCTGGTCGAGGGCGCTTCTCCCTCTGACAACGTCTGACCAGGGCGCTTGTCACAGCCCACAAAACTGTCACTGGGCGGCTTAATACTCTCTCCTCGCCGTCCAGGACTTGAGACCACAACGTCCTCAGCTCGATTCAACAGCTGGAACGTCTGCACCTTCTCTTCTCTTGGAGATAATATCGCTAGGGGTCCCTTCTGGCGGGAGCTCGACGAAGCGCGGCTCTCCCCTGCGATGTCTGGCCTCAGTGAGGTCATCGCCCTCCACAAGCGAGCCTCACGCCTCCAGTAACTTGTCCACATCTTCCAACAAGTCATTTATCTGTTTTCTAGTTCATTGCCCATAATCTCAAACTTTATATAAATTCAACACACTATTTTACATCTGTGTTATCGCCTCTATAATTCCTGGACCTTCCAGTTAGGTCAGGCTTGCTGAATAACTCTCAAAGGGTGAGACTCGTTTCTCCTGCAGGCTGAGATCATAACACTCCCCTCCCCTTATTTTTGAGAGTTATTCCAGTGGCAAAGCTCGGGATAATACATCCGCCACCACACTGTCTCGTTCTCCAACCGATTGGTTCGACCGGTTGATCTGCTTACGTACTCCTTTAGAGTCTACAACTACTTCATTGCACCTTGCAACATCTGGCTCACAACTCGCCCGAAACATGATCTTCTCACAAACGATTTGACTTCTCTGACACCTCTTGGCTAGGCTGTCCTCCTTGGACGCCTGCACTCCATCGGTCAACTCTACTTATTGTTTCCACCCTCCGTTTCCTTGTCTTCTTCTCTTCACGTTCAGAGTCAGACATCTACTGTCTGTACCTCCTCTGTCGTCTTCACACTTCCATATACTGCCATTATACTTTCGTCTCCTGCCATCATACTTCACTCCCTCGTCTTCACCGACGATCCTCCCTTTCGTCTCCTCATTTATCCGAGACCTCATCCTGTTTGACTTCCATCGAGTCCTCGGCTTTCTTCTACTCCTCCATGCTTGTATCATCATCCTCTTCTCACACTTCTCGCCTCTATACAACTCCATTTCTTCTCCTTCAACTCTTCTTTGTTCCCTGGAAGTTTCTCCGAGCCCTGTACTACATCCAACAGCACTCGATCGTACATGTTGCTTTACCTCTCCTAGAGTGCTCGTAAGCATCTCTCCACACATACTGTCTCTTCTCCTTCCATTTTCTCGGCTATTACTCTTCTTCACTATCTCTCCTCCGCGTTTTCTGTGAAACATGTCAACTCCTGACATCTCAAACAACTTAACTCTACTATCCAAATGCCTCTGTGCTCGTGGACCACTTGACGCTCTACTCCCGTCCTCAGTATGTCCACATCCTTCCTCACTTCTGCTCAGCACAGTTGCATTCACCTTCCGACCCTTAATTTCAGCAGGCTGGGGTCTACTCAGGTTCGCTCTCTTCACATGATTTTTCTTTGGCTGGGCCATCTTCACTTTTGGCCTCACCGAGACTTCATCTTCCTGAGCTGGACCTTCATCAAACAGCCACGCTATATCTACGTCGATATCTTCTACCGGCTGAATAGACACTGTCTCATCTTCTCCAGCGTCTTCCTCGTCGGCCACCTCTGCCTTCATCACTACCGAGACAGGGTACTCAATGGCTTGGCGGTCTCCTGACTCATCTCCTCGGATGTCAGTCAGGTTCACACTCTCAGGTGTCCCACCCGTGCCGTGGCCTTCTGGGCACTCCTCTGGCACAGTCTCCGCTATGACTCTTGGCAACACCTTTGTCCCGCACAAGTCATTCCCCAGGATCATTTGGACTCCTGGAACAGGTATGTCGGGGCACACTCCCAACATCACCTCCGCCGACACATATTCCGACCTTAGCTGGACAGTACAAACGGGCATGTCACTCTCAGACAATAACCCATATACTTTCATCTTTCTCCTGCCAGCTAACTGTCGATCATTCCCAATCAGGCTTCTCGCAATCACGCTCTGATTAGCTCCGGTATCTCTTAAGATACCAACTTCTACCTCAGGTTGGCCTCCTATACTGATCCAACCTTTACTTATGAACGGCCTATACCTCTCGTTCACTAAGTTCACCATCTGTGGTTTGTCTCGGAACACATTAGTATATTTACTTCGGGGGTCACACATGGCCAGGGTCACAATTCTCTTGCCCTGCCGACAATCTCGCATCACGTGACCCAATCCGTTACAGTTGTAACATCTCACCTGGGAAAAGTTTCTTCTATATGTACCAGAGTGGTTCTGACTTTGTCCACTCGCATGAGAGTTCCTCGGGCCAGGTACACTACTTGCACTCTGTGGGGCTTTACTGGACTCTTGATTTCCTGGATAATGATTTGTTTCTCGTTTAGCTCCTTCATCTTCACTTTCAGACGAAGTGCGCGACCTACTCTTCTGAGTTTTAGGGTACTTACGTTTATCCGCCCATTTATCAAAATTCTTCTCACCCCAGACTCTTCTGGGTCTTTCGTAATTTCTTCCTCCCCAGGCTCCACTGGATCTGCCATTGCTGCGTCTCACCTCATTCTTCACTCTGTTCTCCCTCAAGCTCTTATATGCTTCCGTAATCATGTCCGCCCTATCTGCGGCATCTCTCACCTCCTTTATCCCTGCTTCTTGGATCTTGAACTTTGTTTCGGGATGCATCATCTCCAAGAACTTCTCCATGACCATCAATTGCTTCAGGTCAGCGTAAGATCCAACTCCAGCAGCTTCAATCCACTTCTGGAATCGTCTTTCCAGATCCCTTGCTGTCTCAGCAAACGTACATGCTCCAACTTTGATCATCTCTCTGAAACGCTTCCTATAAGCTTCTGGGGTTAACTGGAACGAGCGCAATATGCTGCTCTTTACTGTGGCATAATCCTGGCACTCTTCTAGAGACAATTGGGTGTAAGCCTCCCTGGCTGCACCGGTCAATCTTAACTGGACCAGCTGGGCCCATTCCTCCTGTGGCCATTCCTTGATGCTGGCCACCTTTTCAAAGTGCTCGAAAAAGCTCTCTGCCTCTTCTGGAACAAACAAGGGAATGTCCTTCTCCCTAACCCTAACATCTGGTGAGCGTGATACCTGGGTGGTGCTCTCTGGCAACCCATGTTCGATCCTTTGCTCAGCCAAGGTTCTATTCGCTTCTATTTGCATTTGTTTTGTTCTCTCCTTTTCTTTTTCCACCTCTAGTTCCAACTCCAGTTCCCTTATTCTTTTTTTCTTTTTTTTTTTTCCTCTAGTCTCTTTCTCTTTTTCTACTCCAGTTCCTTCTCTTTTTCTTTTTCTACTTCCAGCCTGGTTTTCTCTTTTTCTTTCTCGGCTTCATTTTTCATCTGGAGTTCTAATTTCATCTTTTCCAGCTGGAACTGTCTCTCCTTGTCCTCTCGCTGCATCTGGAGCTCTAACTGGAATCTCTCCAAGCTCCTATTCCGGCTACTCCTGCTACTGCGGCTACTCTTGCTGCTCCTACTCGATCCCTGGGATCTCACTTCATCCTGCCCATCATCCTCCTTTCCACTTTCAGCTCCTCTCTGGGCTCCTAGCTCTGCCGCTTCGCTTTTGGCTCTTAACTGCCTAAGGATCTCATCCTTCATCCCAGCCACTTTAGATGCTTTCAACCTAAAGCCACACTTTTCTGCTATCTGTTTTAATTGATCCCTCGTGCAACCTTCCAAGTCCTCAGGCTTGCCTGATTCTACAAATGCTTGCACCTTATCCATCTTGTCCTGTGAGTCTTCCCAAGAGAGAGAATATACACCTGCGGTCACACAGTTTATCTATTTCAACAAGGGTGTACAAATCCACTCTTGGACAGGGTGTGGGTGTGTCAGTTCACTCTCCCGGACACAGGCCCCCAATTTTGTTGCGGTGGTGGATTTGGTGGTGTTACCGCTGACGGACCACCCAACCCACAACTCGACAAATGCTCATATTTCACTAGGAGATCACACTAGGCACTTCTGGCTCTTGGAGAGGGGCTCAACGTCACACGTTTAGGGGATGCGGCTCCAACACGCAGCCTTGTTGTCACGTGCACACACCCACTCGAGCCGCTGTGACTCCCCACTCTCTCCTTATGGAATATGACCTCCTCAATCCCCTTTGTCTTACTAGACTTCTGTCTTACCCTGTCCACAGCAGTGGTTCCTGTTTCTTGCTCTCTCTCTCTCTTCTTTACTATTTCCTGGGAAGCCTCACTGGGACAAGTGCAAACACCAGCAAATTTGAATACATTTACTGGACGAAGTACATAACAATACACGCATACATATAATAATAATGATGAATCCTATACTCTGTACTATTATAATCAGGTTGCACTCCAACACCATCAGAACTCTATCCTCAGCTTGCTAAGTGGTATCCTATCTCTTGGTATTACCTAATATTATCAACCTCCTCAAGTAGATTAAGTCTTACAATATAATGTTACACTACCATCAAGAGAATGTATACATATATATATACCTATAAACACATATAAGGCAAATCAGCATTTGAAAGCAATAACATACATATATATATATCAGTATAAATGATCCGTGCCACACAACGAATCAATCGACCATTCTATCAGTCTTAGAATACATATATATCTGTAGGTACTCCTGCCTACGTCTGTAACTCTAAACTTCAATATACACTTCTTGGCACATAAATGGCAAACGATCACTCACCTCTCACTGCGTCGTTCACGCTAATGACAAACACTCTCACCTCCATACAAGTGATCATTTAGAACTATTTCACTACCCTGACAACTTCAGGTTCCTCAGGGCTTAAACACCAGGATCCTCTGCAGCTCCTCCAGGCTGCTACCATGAAGATTCCTTGAACAACTATGGTGCTTCCCTACTCCTATTAGGATCATCCACAGCTCTCCTGGCTGCTGCACCATAAAGTTTCCTCGAATAACTGTGGCACTTCACCACCTCTGCAGAAGCACGTGACACTCCTCCTCACTGCTTCTTCATAGCTCGGGGTCCTCTCCTCCCCTGCCTTGGAGTCTCATCAACCACTCCCTCTGTGCTGGCTTCCAAGTCCTCAGCAACTTCTTCCCCAAAGACAAACCTGCAACCCATTTGCACTCCAATAAATTGTTTCCCTTTTTAACACATAAACAAAATTAATCATACAACATCTTTGTCTCCAATCTCTATCTGTCCTCTACATTTAATGAGAGTGGACTCCCCCGTGGGCGAGTCCATGCGCCACCTCGCTGGGCGAGCCTCACTCACGCTGGGAGGGGCCTCCTCCCTCAGGAGCCGGGCTCCTTCAGTTGCCCGCCAGCGCTCAGAGAAGACGGACGTCGCTCCGCGCTCCTCCCACTTCACTCTCTTATTTTAGGCTTTCTGCCATACCAAAACATTTCTAACTTGAAAATAAACATCGCTACTGTCGCTGGGCACACGACCAACTACAAGCAAACACTATGAACTGGCTTAAATCGGGCTTACCACAGATTATCTGGTCGAGGGCGCTTCTCCCTCTGACAACGTCTGACCAGGGCGCTTGTCACAGCCCACAAAACTGTCACTGGGCGGCTTAATACTCTCTCCTCGCCGTCCAGGACTTGAGACCACACGTCCTCAGCTCGACTCAACAGCTGGAACGTCTGCACCTTCTCTTCTCTTGGAGATAATATCGCTAGGGGTCCCTTCTGGCGGGAGCTCGACGAAGCGCGGCTCTCCCCTGCGATGTCTGGCCTCAAGTGAGGTCATCGCCCTCCACAAGCGAGCCTCACGCCTCCAGTAACTTGTCCACATCTTCCAACAAGTCATTTATCTGTTTTCTAGTTCATTGCCCATAATCTCAAACTTTTATATAAATTCAACACACTATTTTACATCTGTGTTATCGCCTCTATAATTCCTGGACCTTCCAGTTAGGTCAGGCTTGCTGAATAACTCTCAAAGGGTGAGACTCGTTTCTCCTGCAGGCTGAGATCATAACACTCCCCTCCCCTTATTTTTGAGAGTTATTCCAGTGGCAAAGCTCGGGATAATACATCCGCCACCACACTGTCTCGTTCTCCAACCGATTGGTTCGACCGGTTGATCTGCTTACGTACTCTTTAGAGTCTACAACTACTTCATTGCACCTTGCAACATCTGGCTCACAACTCGCCCGAAACATGATCTTCTCACAAACGATTTGACTTCCCTGACACCTCTTGGCTAGGCTGTCCTCCTTGGACGCCTGCACTCCATCGGTCAACTCTACTTATTGTTTCCACCCTCCGTTTCCTTGTCTTCTTCTCTTCACGTCCAGAGTCAGACATCTACTGTCTGTACCTCCTCTGTCGTCTTCACACTTCCATATACTGCCATTATACTTTCGTCTCCTGCCATCATACTTCACTCCCTCGTCTTCACCGACGATCCTCCCTTTCGTCTCCTCATTTATCCGAGACCTCATCCTGTTTGACTTCCATCGAGTCCTCGGCTTTCTTCTACTCCTCCATGCTTGTATCATCATCCTCTTCTCACACTTCTCGCCTCTATACAACTCCATTTCTTCTCCTTCAACTCTTCTTTGTTCCCTGGAAGTTTCTCCGAGCCCTGTACTACATCCAACAGCACTCGATCGTACATGTTGCTTTACCTCTCCTAGAGTGCTCGTAAGCATCTCTCCACACATACTGTCTCTTCTCCTTCCATTTTCTCGGCTATTACTCTTCTTCACTATCTCTCCTCCGCGTTTTCTGTGAAACATGTCAACTCCTGACATCTCAAACAACTTAACTCTACTATCCAAATGCCTCTGTGCTCGTGGACCACTTGACGCTCTACTCCCGTCCTCAGTATGTCCACATCCTTCCTCACTTCTGCTCAGCACAGTTGCATTCACCTTCCGACCCTTAATTTCAGCAGGCTGGGGTCTACTCAGGTTCGCTCTCTTCACATGATTTTTCTTTGGCTGGGCCATCTTCACTTTTGGCCTCACCGAGACTTCATCTTCCTGAGCTGGACCTTCATCAAACAGCCACGCTATATCTACGTCGATATCTTCTACCGGCTGAATAGACACTGTCTCATCTTCTCCAGCGTCTTCCTCGTCGGCCACCTCTGCCTTCATCACTACCGAGACAGGGTACTCAATGGCTTGGCGGTCTCCTGACTCATCTCCTCGGATGTCAGTCAGGTTCACACTCTCAGGTGTCCCACCCGTGCCGTGGCCTTCTGGGCACTCCTCTGGCACAGTCTCCGCTATGACTCTTGGCAACACCTTTGTCCCGCACAAGTCATTCCCCAGGATCATTTGGACTCCTGGAACAGGTATGTCGGGGCACACTCCCAACATCACCTCCGCCGACACATATTCCGACCTTAGCTGGACAGTACAAACGGGCATGTCACTCTCAGACAATAACCCATATACTTTCATCTTTCTCCTGCCAGCTAACCGTCGATCATTCCCAATCAGGCTTCTCGCAATCACGCTCTGATTAGCTCCGGTATCTCTTAAGATACCAACTTCTACCTCAGGTTGGCCTCCTATACTGATCCAACCTTTACTTATGAACGGCCTATACCTCTCGTTCACTAAGTTCACCATCTGTGGTTTGTCTCGGAACACATTAGTATATTTACTTCGGGGGTCACACATGGCCAGGGTCACAATTCTCTTGCCCTGCCGACAATCTCGCATCACGTGACCCAATCCGTTACAGTTGTAACATCTCACCTGGGAAAAGTTCTTCTATATGTACCAGAGTGGTTCTGACTTTGTCCACTCGCATGAGAGTTCCTCGGGCCAGGTACACTACTTGCACTCTGTGGGGCTTTACTGGACTCTTGATTTCCTGGATAATGATTTGTTCTCGTTTAGCTCCTTCATCTTCACTTTCAGACGAAGTGCGCGACCTACTCTTCTGAGTTTTAGGGTACTTACGTTTATCCGCCCATTTATCAAAATTCTTCTCACCCCAGACTCTTCTGGGTCTTTCGTAATTTCTTCCTCCCCAGGCTCCACTGGATCTGCCATTGCTGCGTCTCACCTCATTCTTCACTCTGTTCTCCCTCAAGCTCTTATATGCTTCCGTAATCATGTCCGCCCTATCTGCGGCATCTCTCACCTCCTTTATCCCTGCTTCTTGGATCTTGAACTTTGTTTCGGGATGCATCATCTCCAAGAACTTCTCCATGACCATCAATTGCTTCAGGTCAGCGTAAGATCCAACTCCAGCAGCTTCAATCCACTTCTGGAATCGTCTCTCCAGATCCCTTGCTGTCTCAGCAAACGTACATGCTCCAACTTTGATCATCTCTCTGAAACGCTTCCTATAAGCTTCTGGGGTTAACTGGAACGAGCGCAATATGCTGCTCTTTACTGTGGCATAATCCTGGCACTCTTCTAGAGACAATTGGGTGTAAGCCTCCCTGGCTGCACCGGTCAATCTTAACTGGACCAGCTGGGCCCATTCCTCCTGTGGCCATTCCTTGATGCTGGCCACCTTCTCAAAGTGCTCGAAAAAGCTCTCTGCCTCTTCTGGAACAAACAAGGGAATGTCCTTCTCCCTAACCCTAACATCTGGTGAGCGTGATACCTGGGTGGTGCTCTCTGGCAACCCATGTTCGATCCTTTGCTCAGCCAAGGTTCTATTCGCTTCTATTTCCATTTGTTTTGTTCTCTCTTTTCTTTTTCCACCTCTAGTTCCAACTCCAGTTCCCTTATTCTGGTTTCTCTTTTTCTTTCCACCTCTACTCTGGTTTTCTCTTTTTCTACTTCCAGCCTGTCTTTTTTCTTTTTCTACTTCCAGCCTGGTTTTCTCTTTTTCTTTCTCGGCTTCATTTTTCATCTGGAGTTCTAATTTCATCTTTTCCAGCTGGAACTGTCTCTCCTCCTCGCTGCATCTGGAGCTCTAACTGGAATCTCTCCAAGCTCCTATTCCGGCTACTCCTGCTACTGCGGCTACTCTTGCTGCTCCTACTCGATCCCTGGGATCTCACTTCATCCTGCCCATCATCCTCCTTTCCACTTTCAGCTCCTCTCTGGGCTCCTAGCTCTGCCGCTTCGCTTTTGGCTCTTAACTGCCTAAGGATCTCATCCTTCATCCCAGCCACTTTAGATGCTTTCAACCTAAAGCCACACTTTTCTGCTATCTGTTTTAATTGATCCCTCGTGCAACCTTCCAAGTCCTCAGGCTTGCCTGATTCCACAAATGCTTGCACCTTATCCATCTTGTCCTGTGAGTCTTCCCAAGAGAGAGAATATACACCTGCGGTCACACAGTTTATCTATTTCAACAAGGGTGTACAAATCCACTCTTGGACAGGGTGTGGGTGTGTCAGTTCACTCTCCCGGACACAGGCCCCCAATTTTGTTGCGGTGGTGGATTTGGTGGTGTTACCGCTGACGGACCACCCAACCCACAACTCGACAAATGCTCATATTTCACTAGGAGATCACACTAGGCACTTCTGGCTCTTGGAGAGGGGCTCAACGTCACACGTTTAGGGGATGCGGCTCCAACACGCAGCCTTGTTGTCACGTGCACACACCCACTCGAGCCGCTGTGACTCCCCACTCTCTCCTTATGGAATATGACCTCCTCAATCCCCTTTGTCTTACTAGACTTCTGTCTTACCCTGTCCACAGCAGTGGTTCCTGTTTCTTGCTCTCTCTCTCCTTCTTTACTATTTCCTGGGAAGCCTCACTGGGACAAGTGCAAACACCAGCAAATTTGAATACATTTACTGGACGAAGTACATAACAATACACGCATACATATAATAATAATGATGAATCCTATACTCTGTACTATTATAATCAGGTTGCACTCCAACACCATCAGAACTCTATCCTCAGCTTGCTAAGTGGTATCCTATCTCTTGGTATTACCTAATATTATCAACCTCCTCAAGTAGATTAAGTCTTACAATATAATGTTACACTACCATCAAGAGAATGTATACATATATATATACCTATAAACACATATAAGGCAAATCAGCATTTGAATGCAATAACATACATATATATATATCAGTATAAATGATCCGTGCCACACAACGAATCAATCGACCATTCTATCAGTCTTAGAATACATATATATCTGTAGGTACTCCTGCCTACGTCTGTAACTCTAAACTTCAATATACACTTCTTGGCACATAAATGGCAAACGATCACTCACCTCTCACTGCGTCGTTCACGCTAATGACAAACACTCTCACCTCCATACAAGTGATCATTAGAACTATTTCACTACCCTGACAACTTCAGGTTCCTCAGGGCTTAAACACCAGGATCCTCTGCAGCTCCTCCAGGCTGCTACCATGAAGATTCCTTGAACAACTATGGTGCTTCCCTACTCCTATTAGGATCATCCACAGCTCTCCTGGCTGCTGCACCATAAAGTTTCCTCGAATAACTGTGGCACTTCACCACCTCTGCAGAAGCACGTGACACTCCTCCTCACTGCTTCTTCATAGCTCGGGGTCCTCTCCTCCCCTGCCTTGGAGTCTCATCAACCACTCCCTCTGTGCTGGCTTCCAAGTCCTCAGCAACTTCTTCCCCAAAGACAAACCTGCAACCCATTTGCACTCCAATAAATTGTTTCCCTTTTTAACACATAAACAAAATTAATCACACAACATCTTTGTCTCCAATCTCTATCTGTCCTCTACATTTAATGAGAGTGGACTCCCCCGTGGGCGAGTCCATGCGCCACCTCGCTGGGCGAGCCTCACTCACGCTGGGAGGGGCCTCCTCCCTCAGGAGCCGGGCTCCTTCAGTTGCCCGCCAGCGCTCAGAGAAGACGGACGTCGCTCCGCGCTCCTCCCACTTCACTCTCTTATTTTAGGCTTTCTGCCATACCAAAACATTTCTAACTTGAAAATAAACATCGCTACTGTCGCTGGGCACACGACCAACTACAAGCAAACACTATGAACTGGCTTAAATCGGGCTTACCACAGATTATCTGGTCGAGGGCGCTTCTCCCTCTGACAACGTCTGACCAGGGCGCTTGTCACAGCCCACAAAACTGTCACTGGGCGGCTTAATACTCTCTCCTCGCCGTCCAGGACTTGAGACCACAACGTCTTCAGCTCGATTCAACAGCTGGAACGTCTGCACCTTCTCTTCTCTTGGAGATAATATCACTAGGGGTCCC
This sequence comes from Procambarus virginalis, assembly GCA_020271785.1. Classification (NCBI taxonomy): domain Eukaryota; kingdom Metazoa; phylum Arthropoda; class Malacostraca; order Decapoda; family Cambaridae; genus Procambarus; species Procambarus virginalis. The sequence continues at coordinate 2,180 of WNGS01067130.1, read as the reverse complement.
TTCTGGCGGGAGCTCGACAAAGCGCGGCTTCTCCCCTGCGATGTCTGGCCTCAAGTGAGGTCATCGCCCTCCACAAGCGAGCCTCACGCCTCCAGTAACTTGTCCACATCTTCCAACAAGTCATTTATCTGTTTTCTAGTTCATTGCCCATAATCTCAAACTTTTATATAAATTCAACACACTATTTTACATCTGTGTTATCGCCTCTATAATTCCTGGACCTTCCAGTTAGGTCAGGCTTGCTGAATAACTCTCAAGGGTGAGACTCGTTTCTCCTGCAGGCTGAGATCATAACACTCCCTCCCTTTATTTTTGAGAGTTATTCCAGTGGCAAAGCTCGAGATAACGCATCAGCCACTACACTGTCTCGTTCTCCAACCGATGGTTCGACCGTTTGATCTGCTTACGTACTCTCTTAGAGTATACAACTACTTCATTGCACCTTGCAACTCTGGCTCACAACTCGCCCGAAACATGATCTTCTCACAAACGATTTGACTTCCCTGACACCTCTTGGCTAGGCTGTTGGACGCCTGCACTCCATCGGTCAACTCTACTTATTGTTTCCACCCTCCGTTTCCTTGTCTTCTTCTCTTCACGTCCAGAGTCAGACATCTACTGTCTGTACCTCCTCTGTCGTCTTCACACTTCCATATACTGCCATTATACTTTCGTCTCCTGCCCTCATACTTCACTCCCTCGTCTTCACCGACGATCCTCCCTTTCGTCTCCTCATTTATCCGAGACCTCATCCTGTTTGACTTCCATCGAGTCCTCGGCTTTCTTCTACTCCTCCATGCTTGTCATCATCCTCTTCTTACACTTCTCGCCTCTATACAACTCCATTTCTTCTCCTTCAACTCTTCTTTGTTCCCTAAAGTTTCTCCGAGCCCTGTACTACATCCAACAGCACTCGATCGTACATGTTGCTTTACCTCTCCTAGAGTGCTCGTAAGCATCTCTCCACACATACTGTCTCTTCTCCTTCCATTTCCTCGGCTATTACTCTTCTTCACTATCTCTCCTCCGCGTTTTCTGTGAAACATGTCAACTCCTGACATCTCAAACAACTTACCTCTACTATCCAAATGCCTCTGTGCTCGTGGACAACTTGACGCTCTACTCCCGTCCTCAGTATGTCCACATCCTTCCTCACTTCTGCTCAGCACAGTTGCACTCACCTTCCGACCCTTATTTCAGCAGGCTGGGGTCTACGGTTCGCTCTCTTCACATGATTTTTCTTTGGCTGGGCCATCTTCACTTTTGGCCTCACCGAGACTTCATCTTCCTGAGCTGGACCTTCATCAAACAGCCACGCTATATCTACGTCGATATCTTCTACCGGCTGAATAGACACTGTCTCATCTTCTCCAGCGTCTTCCTCGTCGGCCACCTCTGCCTTCATCACTACCGAGACAGGGTACTCAATGGCTTGGCGGTCTCCTGACTCATCTCCTCGGATGTCAGTCAGGTTCACACTCTCAGGTGTCCCACCCGTGCCGTGGCCTTCTGGGCACTCCTCTGGCACAGTCCCGCTATGACTCTTGGCAACACCTTTGTCCCGCACAAGTCATTCCCCAGGATCATTGGACTCCTGGAACAGGTATGTCGGGGCACACTCCCAACATCACCTCCGCCGACACATATTCCGACCTTAGCTGGACAGTACAAACGGGCATGTCACTCTCAGACAATAACCCATATACTTTCATCTTCTCCTGCCAGCTAATCGTCGATCATTCCCAATCAGGCTTCTCGCAATCACGCTCTGATTAGCTCCGGTATCTCTTAAGATACCAACTTCTACCTCAGGTTGGCCTCCTATACTGATCCAACCTTTACTTATGAACGGCCTATACCTCTCGTTCACAAGTTCACCATCTGTGTTTGTCTCGGAACACATTAGTATATTTACTTCGGGGGTCACACATGGCCAGGGTCACAATTCCTCTTGCCCTGCCGACAATCTCGCATCACGTGACCCAATCCGTTACAGTTGTAACCCTCACCTGGGAAAGTCTCTCCTATATGTACCAGAGTAGTTACCTGCACTCTGTGGGGCTTTACTGGACTCTTGATTTCCTGGATAATGATTTGTCTCTCGTTTAGCTCCTTCATCTTCACTTTCAGACGAAGTGCGCGACCTACTCTTCTGAGTTTTAGGGTACTTACGTTTTATC
>WNGS01067115.1:0-11669 GCA_020271785.1 Procambarus virginalis | reverse complement strand
AAAATTCACACCAGGTGTCATGTTACTAACGCTTCGATTAATAAATCCACAGTGGTCCTATTTGCCTTATTGCGACCATCATGCATTGATCTTTTGTTTTAAATTCATTAATCATAACTCACAAATCCCTTTCGCAATCCGACTTCGCAATCTCAACACCATCTAGCTCGTATCTTGTAAACTCTATCATCATTACCTACCCTCAGAACTTTACATTTATCAGCATTAAACTGTATCTGCAATCTTTTGACCATTTCAAAACCCTATTAGATCAGACGAGTGATAGTGAGTCTTCTTCGTGTGTAATTTCCCTAATGATTTTGTATCATCTGCAAATGCAGATGTTGCTACTCAAACTGAATCTAAATCAGAGCGAGAGGTCGACCAATGTGTGGTAAAAATCCAGGCAGTATATCTCCTTTTAATTGACTTCAATAAATAAAGTTTATCTTATTTTTCTTAGTAGGTAAGAAATTGAGTGGACTGTATGTACTTGTTAAAAAATGCCACACAAATTGGGGGGACAATTTGTAGCTTAAACCACTAAGATGGCTCCTTCTTAAACTACAATTGTTTACCTAAGTTAATTATAATATTTTATCATACCACATATGGTGGTCTAATCTACTATTATTTCAATAATTATTACTAGTTATGAATACTACTACTACAATATAACAAAGGGTCTTAGCTGGACCTGTTGTATTGGCCCTGCTAAGGCTGTGTAGTTTATTGCATCAAATGGGTGTGGCTGTGCCTCATGGTGCACAATGGCGGCTGTGGAGGCCTACAAGGCTGGCATACAGCTAGGTACAATATGTTTATAGTTCAACTCTCTGCTCAGCTACTTGCTGCTCCAAGTCACAATTTACCTGTATGGGATGCAAAGAGTTATATCATTCCCTGAACATATCTATACAGGTATAACATGGTATGTGAGGGCTGTAAAATGGGGTACACGTACATTTGTGGGGTGTTTCCCATATATCATAACCGCCTTAAATTTGCTATTAAACAGTGCACTAGAATAATAAACAAATACTTGGTAAGACGGATACTGGAGTACTCTTATTTGTAGTAGTGGTGTTGATATGGCAGTTTCTTAAGGCAGAGTAGGTCTATCTTATGTGGCCATTAACACAACACACACGAGCCTCCTTGTTATTGTTTACGTGTGAGCGTGGCGTCTGTAAGAGACGCTCTGCCTCCCTTGTTCCAATATTGTGGTTCTACTTCTAAGTTAAATTTACGTTAACAAGGGAGTCAAGCTATATTTTGGTGTTAATAATTATATTCAGTCTTATTGAACACTTTTTTATTCAATTTAGACATTAAACTGTTGTATGAACAGTGGTTTAATAATGTAAATACTGCGGCGACGTCGATGACGTCACGGAGTCTCCCATTCTCTAATTTTAAGAGGATACTGCTAAGGGAAGACTATACTATTTGTGTATGAGTGTGTCGGTTTCCCGACATAATTCCGGGGGGGAAGAACACGGGTCGAAGTCCCGGTAAGGACTGCGATCACTTTATTCTTCTCCTTCAGAATTATAATGCTGCTTTAATTTGAGTTTACATTGTTGAGCTGCAGTCCTTTGGGGACGTATGTCCCGTACTGGCGTATCGGGTGCTGGAAGTCGCTGTACGTCTTCGTTCCTGGCCAGTTCTAAAGGAACTAATTTCTCTAAAGTTTTGAGAGTAGTGTTGCCTCGGCATTTTACTTTCACTATTCTCAAGATGCCCTGGCTGTCTGGATGAACAGAGACTATTTGACCTATAGGCCACTCTGAGCGTGGTCCATCACTATCCACCAGAACTATGTCACCAGGGTTCAAGTTAATTCTGTTGTAGGGGTTGTTTGCCCCGTAATGATACTCTCTCAGAGCTGTAAGGTATTCTCGAGTCCATACGTCATTCCACCGACTTATCACCCTTGATAGATGTTTGAAACGTTGAACCAAATCACTCTCTTGGACATATGAAGGATCCTCTGGTTCCTCGTCCGTAAGGGACACAAGTGTTTTGAGAGGTCTACCATACATCAAATGAGCTGGACTTAATGGTTCACGCTGCAAAACATCATCAGAGAGGTAGGTAAGTGGTCGGTTATTGACTCGTGCTTCTATCTCTATGACTACTGTTTGAAGCTCCTGCAGGTCAATCTTTTGGCGGTGTAGGGTTTTCCGTAGAGAACGTTTTACCGTACCAACCATGCGTTCATAGAAGCCTCCGTGCCATGGTGCTCTGGGAGGTATGAATTTCCAATGGCACTGCCGTTGATTTAGGGCTGTGCGTACCTTTGGGTGTGTCCAGATTTTCCTCAGACATGCTTCTCCTGCCACTAAGTTGGACCCATTGTCTGAGATCATTAACTTAGGACAGGATCTACGTGAAGCAAACCTGCGGAAAGCCTGTAAGAATGCTTCGGCACTCATATCGGGAGTCACTTCTAGATGGACTGCCCTTGTTGTGGCACAAGTAAAAAGACAGATGTAAGCTTTTACTGGTTTCTTGTCTTTAGTGCCTGTAAGTGTTAGTGCTCCTGTGAAATCTACTCCTGTAGTCTCAAAGGGACGAATATGTACGACTCGTTCCTTCGGAAGTGGAGGAGGGCCAGGATATGGACACACTCTGGCCTCGTATCTCCGGCAAATAACACAGGATTTGATTATTGATTTTACTGTCTGTCTACCTTGGGGTAGCCAGTACTGTTGTCTTAAGTCTGTGAGAGTATCTAATACCCCACCATGCAGAGTGCAGTATTTGTGTATATGTAACACAATTAGTTTGCTTACTATGTGGTGACGAGGGAGCAATATTGGATTTTTTGCTTCCAAATCTATGTCAGCGTGCTGTAAGCGGCCTCCGCATCTGATTATGTTATAATTGTCAGTGTCTAACCAGAGACCCAGATCATGTTGTAGCTTCTTTGGAACATTGTCAAATTCTGTCCCGAATGTGTCGATCTGAGCTCTTTTGACCCAATACCTTAGGGCATTAGGGAATTTATGCTTGATTCCTATTTTCTTTAGAAAATCAAACACTACTTGGGTGACACCTATAAGTTTGTTCAGTTCAGAGTACCGAGTAGGATCAATTACCAAAGTCCGAGGTGGTTCTGGGTTCTCAGTGGGAACAGTAACATTGGTCACAATGACTTGTGGCTTTTGTTCAGGCCACTGGTCGCTGATTAGCCACTGAGGTCCATTGAACCACATCTCTGCCTTTGTTAATTGCCGTAAAGTCAGTCCTCGGGAGAGATAGTCAGCTGGATTCTCTTTGTGGGTACATATCTTAGTTTATACCCTGCTGACAACTCTCGTATTTCCTTAACGCGGTTACTCACGTAAGGATTCTTACTGTTATTGTTCTTAACCCACTGTAGCACTGCCTCATTATCTGACCAAACTACTGTTTCTTTAAAGTGGATGTGGCGTAAGGCCTTGATCAAATAATGAGCCAATCTTACTCCTAACAGTAAGGCTGTTAATTCCAGTTGTGGCAGTGATCTTCTGTACACAATGATGTGGTAAGTAGTGACCTTCCTTTGGGTTATCATTTGTAACAACTTCGATTAATTTGTCATCGAGTTGCTTCTGTATTATTTCATGGTACAACTTCAAGTTCTCAGGTTGTCTTTGTAAGCGCAACACCTGTGATCTCAATTGGTTTTGTGCCATAAAATGGTTGACGGGTAGCTGAGGGTGATTCAGCTTCCATGGTACCTGACCCAGTATTGATTATCTCTGTATATAACTGAGTCCAGGTATTGTTTGTAAGTCCAGTCATCATCTGGGCTAGGTTGTTCAGGGACAATGCCGAGAGTTGCCAGGTCCCATAACTTGTGTACAGGGGGATCAAGCTCTTCCTCGGACATGTCTCTGAGTTGCAGTGGAGACTGGTCTCCTAGTCATGCAACCATTACTGGGTTGGCATGTTGGTGTTCTACAGGTGCGGGTTGGTTTAGCCGTAATACAGGGCCTGTTAGCAAATAGCCACCTGCAGATGGTAACACATTCATACCGTGTTTGTATTCCTTTCCTTTGATAAACTTATGGTAGACATCTGATCCCATAAGGATTCCAATATTGGAAAGGTTATCTGTTGTGATTTTATCAGCCAAATGAATTCCCTTTTTTCTAGGAATTTGGCTGTTGTCCCCAGACCATATACATATAGATCTGTTGGGAATCTATCTACTACTAGAGCTTGTACATTTTGTTCGTAACCTCCTAATCGTACTTTGGGTTGTACTACCTTGAAAACTCGGGCTCCTGAGTCAGTCAGGAATCCTGCTATGTTTATTCGTGTCTCCTCTACAGGTGTAAGTTTCAGGGTATCTACCAACTCTTTGGATATAAAGGTCAATTGGGACCCTTGATCAAATAATCCACGTACGGTGGCTTTGTTCTCTCCATTTCTAATGATCAATCGTGCAGTAGGTAGAGCTGATTTATGTTTAGACCTTGTTGAGAAACACTTATGTCAGGTAGCACAGTACAAAGCTGTACTGAGGTGTTAGTTCCTTCCTCCTCCTGTGGTTTGGCAGACTTTGTACTTGAATCCCCACAAAGTGCTGTATGGTGTTGACCCTTATGGCACCTATAACAGGTGCGTATTGTTGATGTGCAGCTGTCGGGATGATGTTCCCTTATACACTTGGTACATCTATGTAACTCCTTGAGTCGTTTTATGCGTGTTGCACGATCGGGGAAACGTCTGCAATTGTACATGGAATGTGATTGTTCACAGAACAGACATGGTCTCCAGACGTTAACAGTATCTTGAGGAGTCACCAATTTGGGTGACGCGTTACCTGTAGGTTTGGAGGTACCAATTGTGTATGTGCCCACACTGCCTTGTCTCCACTTTGGGAGGAAGAAGTTGTTTTAGATTTGTTTGGAGTACTGTTTGTACTCTGTTGTTTACTATTAGTAGTAGACGAAGGTTTAGATGTCGCTTTTTCATCTGGGATAACTCTTTCTCGTTCTATGATGGTTTGTAACCCTTTTGTAATCTCTGTTACTGTCAGAGATGACTTTCCATACAACACAAACAACTTATCCAGGATGTCCCTGGGTAATTTGCGAGTCATATGGACTTGGATTATCCAGTCTGATTCATCCAAGTTCACTTTGGTTTTAAGTGCCTTAAGCAAAGACTCAAGCTCCAATCTAAAGGCTTGGAGTGAGACTGCTGTATTATTTGGATGTTTAATATCTAAAAGCTTCTGGGTTAGAATTCTGATAGTCCTTTCAGGTTTCGCATAGTTTTCTTTGAGTAGTTGTACAGCATTGTCATAATCGTCATCTGTGTGATTCAGATTACAGACTACCTGAAAGGCTTCATCCTTCAAGACACTCTGTAAACACGTAAACTTTGTCGTCTTTGGTACATTGACATTAGAATCCACAGAATCGACAAATTTGCTCCAGAAATTGTCCCAACTCTAGTCCTCTGTTCCAGAAAAAGTTGGGAGACTGAGTGATGGTAATTTGACTTCTGGTGCTGTCTGATTCTGGGTATTTGTGGCTGCAATATTTATATTGGCCTTATGGGCGTCTATCAAATCGTCATATTGTTGTATTTTTACAAACATTGCATCTTCATAATCAGAGTGTTCTTGGAGAATGTTGTTCATCGTATCTTCATCAATACTGGAATTATTAAGTAAATTTTGATATTCTTTCATTTGTTGTAACACACGGTCATATTTGTTCCGTGTAAGCTTAAGATAGTTTTCCAGTGCTGCATAATTAACTGGTGTTTGATTACTCATGTCTTCACATTTGGTAATCTGCTTTGTGAGATGTCCCTTTAAGGCCTTAAGGGTTAATTTTACATTTTGGAGTGTAGACATCTTGGAAATACTTGCTAGTCGTATGGACTTTTAAATTAGTAAAGCAACTAGTTTCCGAACTAGAGCTGTTTATCATTTAAAATATACACTACTGTATAATTGTTCCGAACCATAATGGAAACTGACCCAAGTATAGGATGGGTTAACCCAAGTATCGTGTTTTCAAAAGGGTCGCCCGTCTTGGAAAAGATGAACGCTGATTGAATATTGTTGAAAACATCTTGATTACTTATTAAACCAAAATTATTTATTAGTCAGAAGAAAGACAGAAACGCGATCTATATGTAAAACCTCTACCAGACAAATATTTTAAGTAAAACCGAAGATATTTGTAGTTGTATAAAAGTGGCAGTTTTCATCTCTCGTCGAGCTCGAAAACCGCAGCATTCATCTCAGAACCATGCCTATTTCACGCAGATTCCTTAATAAACGTAAGAGTTTTATATGTCACAAGAAAGATAGAAATATAAGCTTTATTCTAAATACCTTACCATGGGCATATTTAAATTTAAAGCGAAGATACGTGTACTTTTATAATAGCCGAGCTCCGACCCCGGACAGATCGATCGACGGAGCAACTCTCTCTCAGAACAATGCTTATTTCACGTAATTCGTTAATAAACATATATGTTTTATATGTCTCAAGAAAAGCAGACATATAAGCTTCACTTTAAGCACTTTACCATAGATATATTTAAAGTTCTAATGAAGATACATGTATTTTAAAAATTACGGAGCTCCGACCCCGTACAGACTGAACGACAGAGCAACTCTCTCAGATCAATGTTTATTTCACGTAAACTCGTTAATAAACACAAATGTTTTATATGTCATAAGCAAGATAGAAATATGAGCTTCATTTTAAATACATTACAATAGACATATTTATAGCTCAAGTGAAGATACATATGTTTTTATAGTGGCGTTCAGTAGCTTTTCGGTCATGGAGTGTAACGCCTACGCACTTGCCGATATATTGTATAATTAACAAAGATACGCTAATAAAGCCTAAAATCTTATATGCCTCCAGAAAGACCGAGATATGAACATTATTATGATTGCACCAAATGAAATATATTATGTTGGAGGACAAAGATATATCAATTTTAAATTAAGTTTCGACTCTTGCTCGGGCGAGAGAGATGAGGCGACTCTCGCCCCATCTATTGGAGATTCTGTCAACTAAAGACCCAAAGCTACTCAAACCCTCCTAACATTACTTAGGTAATGAAGTAATATGGTATATTTACTCACTATAATGTGGGTGCTGAATGCAGAACATGAGAAAACATACATTTACTCCAAACTAATATAATTTCATTATGAAATAAGTAAATAAGTGGCATCAAAGGAAGTCGACGGTCCAAGCGTCAATGTTGTGGAGCGACTTATCCAAGATATATCGTTGTTTGGAAAGTGTTTGTTGGAATATCCAGTTGTCGCACTTCTCTGCACAAATTATTACAAATTTAAATTATAATGTTAACAAGTAGAATACGTATTTTTAATAACATCTAACATAACTAGCCAGAAAACATTTAACATTTATTAAAAAATATATGTTTGGAAGTTAAATCGACTTCATAGGACAATAGTTTTGTTATATATACTCGTTATTCGTTGACATGCGTTCGCTACTTAAACTACCATGTACTGTATTTATGTAAAATCTCCCTGATCATTAATTGAGATTCACAAATAAAGCTTATAATTGTATATGTTATCAAAAAGGCAGAGTTTAGTTTAGTTCATTTATTATGCACCCCATACCCATCCTATGGGCGATAGTGGAGTGTTACAGAGGCACATAATGGGCTCAGGGACTGAGCCCCACAATTCATATAGCCAAGCAAGTTATAATCTTGATGAGCTAGTTACAAAAGTCAATGCACATCGTCACATCAACAATGGGCTCGAGACCGACCATAAGTACAGTTTATAATTTAAACAACTGACATATATGGAGGGCTAGTGTCACAATTGATATGTTTATCCTACACATAACCCCCATCTTCCCCCATCCAATGGGAAGCGGTGGATAGGTTACAATCAAGTCGTTTTTTGCGTTTTATTCAGAGATTAGATCTTATTGGGTGAGGAAAGATATTCATATTTTAAAGAAGGCTTCTTGGCTGATGCTCTCCATTGATGGAAAATATACAACCTTTTGAAAATCAATGTTAGTTTGATCTAGATATTGTAATTAACGAAAGTATTTATGTCATCAGAAAGGTAGAAATATAGGCTACATTTAAAATCCTTTGTCATAAATATAACTGAAGTGAAAACGAAGATATATGCGTTTTGATAGTTACTTGATGGCTAGCTCTGAGAGTGTGAAGCCCTGCACACCAGCCAATAAATTGTATAATTAGTTTCCATATATTTTAATTAACCTTAAAAATCTATATGTCAGAAGAAAGGAAGATGTAGCCGTTAATGTGACAACACTTAAAAATATATATCTCTTAAGTTAAATAAATAATACCACCCTATCGCCGGTGTCCGGACACATGAAAACTACCTATAGGTATCAGTATCCAGCCAGGCGGGGATCACAGGCTGCACAATACTGATAAATTATGTAATTATTATTATTAACATCTTTATTGACAAAATTAATTACAATTTTGCCTAATCTGAGGATTTCAATTAAGTCCTATTAAAGTGAGGATAATGCTGGTATTCACTGTCACGCAGGACAGAGCGTCATACACAAGACAATAGGTCTAAACTGGCACATATATATATCATGGTTACAATCAATGTTTTAATGTATGAATATGTGAAAACAACTTTCTATTGTGCACTGCCACACAAGGGCAGGGATGGGTTCATAAGTGATGCAGCTTGAAAGTAATTTAAATAAAATTGTTCTTCATTCTTTAAAATGGACAAGCAAATTTTGGATAAATTGTTAGAATGTCGTCCAGAACACCTGAGTCAATGAAATAGTTACACAGTTGGTGGTACAATAGGCCAGGAGGTCTAAAATCTTTTACGGTTTCACATTCAACAATATAGTGTTCTAGTGAATGCATTAGAGGTTTATCACAGAGTTTACAATCTGAATATTCTGCCACATCTGGCAGGTTAGTGAAGCTGAGCCACTACCAGAAATTTTGTAATGCACTACTTGTGGTCGATCTCGAACCCATTTATGATGTGACGACTTATAGTGAATTTTGTAACTAGCTCATCAAGATTGTAACTTGCTTAGCTAAATGAATTGTGGGGTTCGGTCCATTCATTTTCTTTCTTTATTATGCACCCCATACCCATCCCGTGGGCGGTGGTGTAAAGGATTACAGAGGCACATATAATCGGTTCAGGAACTGAACCCTCTAGTTCGTTTAGCTAAGCAAATAATCTTTTGACGCTAGTCACAAAATTATTAATGTTATATATACATGTACACATACATATGCATACATGTACATATACATACGTATACATATATACATACACATACATATTTAATCACCCACACAAATACACACATCAGTAATCTTTTGTGTCACAAGTGATTCAACAAGAGGCTCACAACAGTCACTATACAAGGCACTTTACATCTATGAGGAGTCGCACAGTTACTAGTCTTGCTCCACACCCACCAACTGGGCGGCAGCTTTACAGTCATGTGCTCCACACTCACCCAACTGGGCGGCAGCTTTACAGTCATGTGCTCCACACCCACCCAACTGGGCGGCAGCTTAAGTCATGTGCTCCACACTCACCCAACTGGGCGGCAGCTTTACAGTCATGTGCTCCACACCCACCCAACTGGGCGGCAGCTTTACAGTCATGTGCTCCACACTCACCCAACTGGGCGGCAGCTTTACAGTCATGCGCATGCATTACTTACAGTAAGCAAATTTTGGATACTTCGCTAAGATTTCGGGCACCACATCATTATGAATGAAGTACTTACACATTTCTGGGACACTATTGATAGTGTTATCTCTAAATTCCGCGATTTTTTTCACATTCCATTATATAATGACGCAAAGTATGCGAATAGTTCTGCTGACAGAGTTTACATTTAGTCAAATCTACATCAGCAGATGTTACAAACTCCCAGAGGTACGTGTAGCCGAGCCTAAGCCTAGCAGTGGTAACATCTAGAAGTCTGCTAAAATTATTGGATGACACATAGACGTGCGGTCTTCCTGCATAATAGAATGATGATAGAGGGAGTAACTGGTGTGAATTTTACTTTGCCTCAAGTCTCCGAAATTTAGTTGATGTTCCTGGGATATTGCTGCCCTCAGGCTGCTCAAAGGCAGTCCAAGTTGGTAATCAATTTCCTCTTTACGAGCAAAAGTCTTGGCCAACTCATCAGTTCTATCATGCATTCGGAGACCAATATGGGAAGGAATCCACAGGAGACACTCTGACTCCATCATTGATTATTTCATTATATCTGTGTCTAGCTTCAGAGATAAGCACGTCAGTCCCTCAGCCCATTATGTGCCTCTGTAACCCTTTCCACTACCGCCCACAAGATGGGTATGGGGTGCATAATAAATGAGCTAAACTAACTAACAGAGATGAGTTGATAAACATTAATGTTTTATATTTTATTAAAAATACAGATATAAACTTTGTTTTCAAACGTTGAATGTAACAATATTTCAAATATAAGAACCAAGATATATTTATGATTTAAGGAATTCCTATGAAGTTGCAATATTACCATAATTGCACTCTATCATCATATGACGCAGGATCGATGTCTAGGTGAATTATGGCTGACACAGTCAGATTATATATGTCAGCCACAAGCAAGTAATTTTCAAAAGAAGGTGCCAAACCGGGGAATGTCATCTACAAGTACAGCTCTTAACTTAAGTATAAGCCTTATATATTATATATCATGAGAAATTCAGAAATATAAAATATACTTTAAAATTTGTCATATACTGTATATATATATATATATATATATATATATATATATATATATATATATATATATATATATATATATATATATTTATATTGTATATATTTTGAACCACATACTCATCCTGTGAGTCTTAGTTTACTGTGCCCCCCATATTCATCACGTCACTCAAAGGGTCGTGTAATTACCCAAAGCTAATTACCCCCGAGGACCAGGCCTTCTCCGGTTTGTAGTTTGGTCCACCAGGCTGTTTGACGCAGCTGTCATTTACACATATTACATTTATATGTGAATAACTAATCAATCATTGACTTTAACATTAGTAGCCCAACGTCTATAAGGATGATAAGTTGATTTATGAGAGCAGTCAAAACTAACTAGCCTAATTTGCTACTTTTATATTTATTTATTTTATTTATATATACAAGAGTTCTTACATTCTTGTAAAGTCACTACCACGCATAGCGTTTCGGGCATGTCCTTAATCCTAATTTGACCCTGGAATACGACCCTCCAAACCGTGTACCCATTCACTGCTGGGTGAACAGAGCTAGGCTACTGTTAAGGATTGGCACCTGGTCAATTCTCCCCGGTAGATACTGTACAAACGAGTGCTTTACCGCTATGCCACGGGGACTGCTTTTTTAACCCAATCTGGCAGTAGGACTCGAGAGAGAGAGACCATCCAGATGTGCTGCTTCTAAACAGCACATACATAATCGCTAAAAAACTTCTCTAAATATCTTTCCGGCAGAACAATTCAAATAAAAATCGTTCAACAATGGACACTGTCTTCTAACGAAAGACGGTGGAGTTTCTGACCAGGAAGAGGGAAGAAACATTTGCGCATCGCGTTCCGTAAGGCGCGCGCGGCCAGTCTGGGTGGCATAAATACCTTGG
>WNGS01067111.1:0-12372 GCA_020271785.1 Procambarus virginalis | reverse complement strand
GGTTAGTTAAGTAAGTAATTATCAAAAGAAGGCACCAAACCGGGAAGGCTATGTAGCACCATCAAATGTGCGGAATAATCAGAGGGCGCTAAATATCACCAAGGATGCCAATACGAGAACAAAAACGCATAAGGCGAACGATATCAAAAGTATCCGAGTCACCAAGAATTCTATCGAGGGACAGGTGACCGCGAGGGGCGGTCGGAAAGCAAGACACACGCTCGTCCGGAAGTCAGGACATTCAAGAAGGACATGCACGACCGTAAGAGGGACAATGCAATTAGGACAATAAGGAGCAGGGCGGCGCTCCATCAAGTGACCATGGGTTAAGCGAGTATGGCCAATACGCAACCTCGCCAGAGCAGTTTCCCATCGCCGGTTACGGTGATAGGAGGACGGCCACGAGGAAACACAACATTTCAGAGTACGGAGTTTGTTACCAGTAACAGACGACCAAGAAGCCTGCCAACGGGTAAGGATGGAGGAATGGATAACCGGGTAAAAGTCGGAATATGGAATACCTTTACGAGAGATGGGACAAGAGCGGACAGCTTCCTTGGCGGCAGCATCCGCACGCTCATTTAAAGACACACCAATATGGCTGGGAACCCAACAAAACTCAACCGACTTAAACTTACTGTGAACAAGAAACAGCCAATGCTGGATCTCGACAACTACTGGATGAACCGGATTAAAGGACCCGAGAGCCATGAGGGCACTACGAGAGTCAACAACAACCACAAAAGAAGACTGACAACGAGAAAGCAGGAGACGAAGAGCATAGAGAATAGCATAAAGCTCCGCTGTAAAGATGCTAGTCTCCGGAGGTAAGCGACACATATAAGTGCGATCAGGAAAAACAACAGAGTAGCCAACACCGTCCGCAGACTTAGACCCATCGGTGAAGACAGAAACGGAGCGGGAGTGAGAAGAAAAGTGCTCAAGGAAAAGGCGTTTTAGAACCGTAGGAGGGGTAAAAGCTTTAGTGACGCGGGTCAAGGATGTACAAAACTGCGGAAGGGGGACTCTCCACGGGGGCAAAGAAGGAACAACACGAGGAGAAACATTAGAAACACGAACGGAAAGAGAATCCTGTAAGCGAGATAACCGGACAGAAAGAGGGAGGTGGTGAAGAGGAACAGGAACCGCAGGAGGGGTAAAAGTTAAAGCACGACAGAGGCGAGAGGAAGGATGTTGCAAGGACCGCGCAAGATAGCGAAGACAGTAGCGATCACGGCGGTCCTGGAGAGATAGGAAGCCAGTGTCAACATACAAGCTAAGGACGGGAGTCGAACGAAAGGCACCAGAACTGAGGCGCAGCCCAGTATGGTGCAAAGCATCAAGACGGCGAAGAGCAGAAGGAGAAGCAGAAGAGTAAGCAGGGCAACCATAATCGAGCTTAGACAGGACGAGAGAGGAATGCAAAGCAAGGAGAGTGCGCCTATCCGCTCCCCAAGAAGTATGGGACAACACTCGAAGGAGGGTAAGGGCCTTAGAGCACTCAACACGGAGGTAAGAGATATGGGGAGACCAAGACAAACGAGTGTCAAGGAATAACCCCAAAAGCTTCGCGGAATCTTTGTACTCAAGGGGATGACCATAAAGTGACAAAGAGGGACGAAGAACGACCCGTTTCCGAGTAAAAGACATGGCACAAGTCTTAGAAGTAGAGAACTTGAAGCCATGATCAGTGGCCCAAGACGACACGGCATCAATCGCAAGTTGAAGCCGGCGCTGAAGGAGAGGCGAATCATCACCCTGACAGCAAAGGGTAAGATCATCGACATAGAGAGCGGAGAAGACACCTGAAGGAAGAGAGGAAAGAAGACCATTGAGGGCAACCAGAAAGAGAGTAGTGCTCAGAACACTACCCTGGGGCACACCTTCGTATTGCTGAAAAGAGGCAGAGAGAGCGGTACCAAGGCGCACCCGAAAGGAACGACGAGAGAGGAAGCTGCGGAGAAAGAGAGGGAGATGACCACGAAGGCCAAAAGAATGAAGCTGGGATAGAATATGATAACGCCAAGTGGTGTCGTAAGCCTTTTCCAGGTCAAAAAGGACGGCAACAACGGAGGTCTTCGCAGCAAAAGCAGTACGAATATAGACCTCCAAGTTCACCAGGACATCTGTCGTGCTGCGGCACTTGCGGAAACCAAATTGAGAAGGGGAGAGGAGGTGATGGTGTTCCAGGAACCACATCAGACGAACGTTAACCATACGTTCAAAGAGTTTGCAGACACAACTTGTGAGGGCAATAGGGCGAAAGTCCTTAGGGGAAGTTCCCAGAGACCCTGGTTTGCGAACAGGGAGGACAACGGCATCGAGCCAGTCCTCAGGGACTGACGACGACTCCCAGATCCGATTATACAGACTCAGTAAATACTGAGACGTGCACGGAGGGAGATGGCGAAGCATCTCATAATGAATACCATCGGAGCCCGCCGCCGTAGAACCGCAGAGGGCCAGGGCAGAACGAAGTTCAGAGAGAGAGAAGGGATCGTTATAGGAAAGTCGAAGACGAGTGCAGAAATCTAAAGGACGAGACTCAAGGACAGGTTTACGAAGAAGGAAAGATTGGGAAGATGAAGACCAGAGCTAACAGAAGAAAAGTGGGAACCCAGTTCGGTAGCGACCTGCAACGGGTCCGCCACAAGAGTACCACGGAGGTGAAGGACCGGGGAAACATCGGGAACGAACTTACCCGCTATCTTGCGGATACGCTTCCAGATCTGTGGCAGGGGAGTTTCGGACGTAATTGTGGAGACATAAGAAGTCCAACATTCACGTTTAGCCGTACGGATGGCCCTACGGGCCACCGCACTCGCTTTCCGAAAGAAAAGAAAAGAATCGGTCGTCTGCCGACGGCGGTGCCTCTTCCAGGCTGCACGCTTACAGCGGACAGCCCGAGCACAGTCCGCATTCCACCAGGGAACGCACTTCCGTGGACCCGAGAGGAAGAGCGAGGAATAGAGCGGAGGGCAGCGTCGAAGACAGTGTCATGAAAAAGGAGGAGAGCGCGAGGGAGAGGCAGAAGGGAGAGGTCAGAGAGAGCAGCACTGAGGGTAAATAGGTTCCAGTCCGCTTTAGCAAACTGCCACCTAGGAAAAGAGAGGGAAGGGCGAAAAGAGAAAAAGGAAACAAGGATAGGGAAATGATCACTGCCATGGAGGTCATCAAGAACCTGCCACGTGAAATCTAAGTAAAGAGAAGAAGAGCAGAGAGAAAGATCAAGACAGGAAAGGGTGCGAGTCCGAGAGTCCAAATGAGTGGGCTCACCAGAATTCAGAAGAGACAGGGAAGAAGAGAGGAGAAACGGCTCAAGAAGGCGACCCGGGTATTTGTCAAAACGTCACCCCAAAGAGAATGACGACAATTGAAGTCACCCAGCAGGAGCACAGGCTCCGGCAAGGAGTCCAAGAGGTGTTTCAAATCAGGAAGAGAAAGCGGGACACTTGGGGGAGATAAATGGAACAAACTGTGTACCATTTCCCCACAAAGATACGAGCAGCAGAACAATGGAGGGGCAAAGGAAAAAGTAAAGGAACAAAGGGAACATCAGCGCGAATCAAGAGAGCAGAAGAATTAGGAGCCCCAGCAACGGCGGGGGGGGGGGAGAGAAAGGAATAGCCACGAAAACGACCAGGACGAGCACCAAGCATCGGCTCCTGGAGACAGACACAAAGGGGCGAAAACCGCGAAATTAGAAGTTGGAGTTCGAGGAAATTGGCGTAATAACCTCGAACGTTCCATTGAAGAATAGACAGCGACGAGAAGAGAAAGGACAACAACAGAAAACAAAGAAGAAACAAAGGCGAAAGAGCAACACAGCACGTTAAAGAATATCAGGGTCGGGATCAGGGTCAGCAAAGTCAGGGTTAGGGGGCATGGGTAAACTGAGCAAAGACGGAGGGAAGGAAGCGGGAGAACAGACCAGAGGTGGGCGGGCGGGGTGGAGGAGGAGAGAAGAGGAGGAGACAACGGAGAGGAGCAGTCAAGGACAGCAGCAGGAGAGGGGGAGTAGAAAGAGGGGAGCGCACCTCAGCAAGGGCAGCAACCGAAAGGGAAGCAGGGGCCAAAGAAACCTCCATAGCAGGAACAGGGGGCGCAACCACTGAAATGGGAGGGGAAGGAGCAATAGAGCCAGTAGTAGGGGTCGAGGAAGAAAGCGAAGCCTTCTTACCCGCCGGAGGAGGAAGGAGAGGAGCCAGGCTTACGCTTCTGACTTAAAGAGACCGGTGTCCCAGCAACTACATAGGGCAACGGATTCCAGTGTCTCAACAGGAGAAGCTGAACGAGAGCACACACGACGGCCGTTAGGAGAGCGATGGACATCCGCCTGCACCGACAGGCGGCGGGGGGAGAGGCAATAGATGGAGGAGAGGATGGGAAGGAGGATCGGAGGGAGACGAGGAAGAAGACACAGGAGAAACGACAGACCGGGTAGAAAGAAGGGGAACCCCAGACAGAGGACCAGGAGGGGGACCCTTTGGGACAGAACTCAAAGGACAGAGGAGGGGAGCAGTGGGCGTATCAGGGTCCAAGGCCGGAAACGGTTGTGAGTCTGAGGAAGGTGGGAAGGACGAGGAGAGGAAGAGCGCAACACGCGAGATAAGAGACGTTAGCATAAGGCGGGAGCCGGCGAACTGGCGCCTCGCCTCAGGAAAAGATAAACGCTCCCGGTGCTTCAAGTTGAGGACGGCTGCCTCAAGCTTGTAATGGATACAGGCACGGGAGAAGGTAGGATGGGCCTCACCACAGTTGAGGCAGCGAGCTTGGGGAGAAGTGCACTCCGACTTAGAGTGACCTTCACCCCCACACAAAGGACAGAGAGAGACAGTCCCAGAGCAGCGGAGGGCACCATGCCCAAACCTCCAGCACTTGTTACAAAGTCGAGGAGAAGGAATATACTCCTGGACAGAGCACCTGGCACCAGCGAGAATGACAGAGGATGGAAGGGTCCTACCATCAAAGGTGACCTTCACAACCGAAGGGGTTGACGGCGACGACCACGAGGGGGACGAGTAAACGAGTCAACCTGGAGGACAGAATGGCCTTGGGCATCAAGGATATGCCGAATGTCATCGTGGCAGTCCTGCAGATTCGAACACCGGTTGCAACATGGGGTGGGAGGAGAATAGTGCCAACACTGGCATTCAACCGATGTTCTTAGAGACCCGAACAGGGATCTCACCAAGGCAGGATAAGGCAGCCAAGAGGGAAGCTGCATCCAGAGAAGGAGCAGCAACGACACGTGTACCGAGAGATGGGATTGAAGGTGACAGACGCATCCACGGAATCAACGAGATGCGATGGAGGGAGAAATCATCAGGAGGCGACGGAATCAAGAGGGAGGAGATCAAAGTATTTGGCCATGAAGCGGACCAAACAAGGCCTGAACAATCAGTACGGAAGGAAAACGAGCGAGTGCGGCCGTGGCGCTGACGGTGTCTGAAACCCACTGAGAGAGACGGGGGACAGAGGGGCAGTAGTTACACGAGAGACTAGCCGCACCAGGGACGAAGTGCGAAGGGGTCACCACTGGGGGCTGGAGCTGACCAAAACACCAGGAGGGGGGGGTTAGTTGGGGAAGAGAAGTCAGGATGGTCAAGTAAGTAATTATCAATAGAAGGCACCAAACCGGGAAGGCTATGTAGCACCATCAAAAATGCGGGATAATCAGAGGGCGCTAAATATCACCAAGGATGCCAATACGAGAACAAAAACGCATAAGGCGAACGATATCAAAAGTATCAGAGTCGCCAAGAATTCTATCGAGGGACAAACGACTGCGGGGGCAGTCGGAAAACAAGACACACGCTCGTCCTGGAAGTCAGGACATTCAACAAGGATATGTACGACCGTAAGAGGGACAATGCAATTCGGACAATAAGGAGCAGGGCGGCGCTCCATTAAGTGACCGTGAGTTAAACGGGTATGGCCAAGACTAACCTAGCCAGAGCCGTTTCCCACCGTCGGTTATGGTGGCAGGAGGAAGGCCACTGGGACACACGACTCTTGAGAGTACGCAGTTTGTTACCAATAACAGAAGACCAACAACGCTGCCAACGGGCAAGGATGGAGGCATGAATAACTGGGTAAAAGTCAGAATAAGGAACACCTTTACGGGAGACGGGACAAGTGCGGATAGCGTCCTTAGCGGCAGTATCCGCACGCTCATTTAAAGAGACACCAACATGGCTGGGAACCCAGCAAAACGCAACCGACTTAAATTTACTGGAGATAAGAAACAGCCAATGTTGAATCTCGATGACCACAGGGTGGACGGGATTAAAGGACCCTAAAGCCATGAGGGCACTACGAGAGTCAACTACTACCACGAAGGAGGACTGTCCCCGGGAAAGCAGGAGACGAAGAGCATAGAGAATAGCATAGAGTTCTGCTGTGAAGATGCTAGCCTCTGGAGGAAGGCGACACATATAAGTCTGGTCAGGAAAAACAACAGAGTAGCCCACACATCAGCAGACTTTGACCCGTCGGTGAAGATGGGAACGGAGTGGGAGTGAGAAGAAAAGTGCTCAAGGAAGAGGCGTTTCAGAACTGTAGGAGGGGTAAAAGCTTTAGTGATGCGGGTCAGAGAAGTACAAAATTTGGGAAGGGGGACCCTCCACGGGGGAAGGAGGGAACAATAGGAGAAACATTAGTAAGATGAACCGAAAGAGAATCTTGTAAGCGAGACAAACGGACAGAAAGAGGAAGGAGGTGAAGAGGAACAGGAACTACAGGAGGGGTAAAAGTCAAAGCACGATAGAGGCGAGAGTGAGGATGCTGTAAGGATCGCGCTAGATAGCGAAGACTGTAACGATCACGGCGATCCTGGAGAGACAGAAAGCCAGTGTCAGCGTACAAACTGAGGGTAGGAGTGGAACGAAAAGCACCAGAGCTGAGGCGCAACCCAGTATGGTGCAAAGGATCAAGACGGCGAAGAGTAGAAGGAGAAGCAGAAGAGTATGCAGGACAACCATAATCAAGCTTAGACAGCACGAGAGAGGAATGCAAATAGAGGAGCGTGCCCTATCCGCTCCCCAAGAAGTATGGGACAAAACCTTAAGGAGGGTAAGAGCCTTAGAGCATTCCACACGGAGGTAAGAGACATGGGGCGACCAAGACAAACGAGTGTCAAAAAATAACCCCAAAAGCTTTGCGGAATCCTTGTACTCAAGGGGATGACCATAAAGTGACAAAGAGGGACGAAGAACGACCCGCTTCCGAGTAAAAGTCATGGCACAAGTCTTAGTAGTAGAGAACTTGAAGCCGTGATTGGTGGCCCAAGAGGACACGGCATCAATCGCAAGTTGAAGCCGCCGTTGAAGGAGAGGCGAATCATCACCTCGACAGCAAAGAGTAAGATCGTCAACATAAAGAGCGGAGAAGATGCCAGAAGGAACGGAGGAAAGGAGACCATTGAGGGCAACCAGAAAAAGCGTAGTACTCAGAACACTACCTTGGGGCACACCTTCACACTGCCGAAAAGAGGCAGAGAGAGTGGCACCAAGCCTAACTCGAAAGGTACGACGAGAGAGAAAGTTTTGAAGGAAGAGAGGAGATTACCACGAAGGCCAAAAGAACGAAGTTGGGACAGAATATGGTATCTCCAAGTCGTGTCATAAGCCTTTTCCAGGTCAAAAAGGACAGCAACAACGGAGGTCTTCGCAGCAAAAGCAGTACGAATATAGACCTCCAAGTTCACCAGGACATCAGTCGTGCTGCGGCACTTGCGAAAACCAAATTGGGAAGGAGAGAGGTGGTGATGGTGTTCCAAGAACCACATGAGACGGACATTTACCATACGCTCAAACAGCTTGCAAACACAACTCGTGAGAGCAATAGGGCGGAAGTCCTGAGGGGACGTACCGAGAGACCCTGGTTTCCGAATAGGGAGTACAACAGCATCGAGCCAGTCCACAGGGACGGACGACGACTCCCAGACCTGGTTATACAGATTCAGTAAATACTGAATCGTGCACGGAGGGAGATGGCGAAGCATCTCATAATGAACGTCATCCGAGCCCGCTGCCGTAGATCCGCAGAGGGCCAGGGCAGACTGAAGTTCAGAAAGAGAGAAAGGGTCATTATAGGGAAGGCGGAGATGAGTGTGGAAATCTAAAGGATAAGATTCAAGAACAGGCTTACGAAGAAGGAAGGATCTGGGAAGATGAGAACCAGAGCTAACAGAAGAAAAGTGGGAACCCAGTTCGGCCGCGACCTTCACTGGATCCGCCACAAGAGTCCCACGGAGGTGGAGAACTGGCGAGACATCCGGAACGAACTTGCCCGCAATCTTGCGGATCTTCTTCCAAATCTGCGGGAGAGGAGTATCGGATGAAATGGTGGAAACATAAGATTTCCAACTCTCACGTTTAGCAGCACGGATGGTCCTACGGGCCACCGCACTTGCCTTCCGAAAGAGAATAAAAGAATCAGCCGTCTGCCGGCGGCGGTGTTTTTTCCAGGCTGCACGCTTACAGCGGACAGCCCGAGCACAGTCCGCATTCCACCAGGGAACACACTTCCGGGTGCCCCGGGAGGAAGAGCGAGGGATAGAGCTGAGGGCAGCATTGAAGACTGTGTCATAAAAAAGGAGGAGGGCGCGAGGAAGAGGCAGAGAGGAGAGGTCAGAGAGAGTAGCACGGAGGGTGAATAGGCACCAGTCAGCCTTGGCAAACTGCCACCTAGGAAGGAAAGAGGAGGGTGGAAAGAGAAAAAGGAAACTAGGATGGGGAAATGATCACTGTTATGGAGGTCATCAAGAACCTGCCACGTGAAATCCAAGTAGAGGGACGACGAGCAGAGAGAAAGATCAAGACAGGAAAGGGTGCGAGTTCGAGAGTCCACATGAGTGGGCTCACCAGAATTCAGAAGAGATAGAGATGAAGCGAGGACGAACGGTTCGAGAAGACGGCCTCGGGTGTTTGTCAGAACATCACCCCATAGGGAATGTCGACAGTTGAAATCACCCAAAAGGAGCACCGGCTCTGGCAAGGAGTCCAGGAGGTGCTTAAGATCAGGAAGGGAAAGAGGGACATTAGGAGGGAGATAAATGGAACAGACTGTATACCATTTACCCACAAAAACACGGGCAGCAGAACAATGGATAGGGGACGGAAGGAGGAGGGGGACGAAGGGAATATCAGATCGAATTAAGAGAGCAGTAGAGTTATGGGCCCCAGCAAGAGCTGGGGGGGGAGAAAGAAAGGAATAACCACGAAAGTGACCAGGACGAGCACCAAGCATTGGTTCCTGGAGACAAACACAAAGTGGTGTAAACTGTGCAATTAGAAGTTGGAGTTCATGGAAGTTGGCATAAAATCCACGAATATTCCACTGAAGAATAGACATTATCAAAGAGATAGGATAGGAATAGAGAACAAGAAAGAAATGAAGGTAAAGAGGAACACAGTTTATGAAAGAATCTCAGGATCAGGGTCAGGATCAGGGTCCGGAGGAGGGTCAGGGTCAGGAGCAGGGTCAGTAAAATCAGGGTTAGGGGGCATGGGTAAACTTAGTAAGGAGAGAGAGAAGGGAGCGAGAGAACAGACCAGAGGCGGACTGACGGGGTCCAGAGAGGAGGAGACAGTTGAGAGGGGCAGGCAAGGACAGGCGGAGGAGGGGGGGCAGAAAGCAGGGAGTGCACCTCAGGAAGGGCAGCAACAGAGAGGGAAGCGGGGGCAGAAGAAACCTCCATATCAGAGACAGGGGGTTCGACCACGGAAATGGGAGGGGAAGGAGGGACAGAGGCAGAGGGAGGGGGCGAGGAAGAAAGCGAAACCTTCTTACCCGCCGGAGAGGAAGAAGGAGAGGATCCAGGCTTACGTTTCTGACTCAAAGAGACAGGTGTTCCAGTAACAACGTACTGGGCGACAGACTCAATGGTCTCAGCAGGAGAAGAGGAACGAGAGCGAACAACACGAAGATCGCTGGGAGGATGATGGATATCAGCTTGGACAGACAGGCGGCGTGGAGGGTCAAGAGACTGGGGGGAGGGTCGGGAAGAAAGAGTGGGGGGAGACGGGGAAGAAGACAAAGGAGATAAGGCGGACTGGGGAGGGAGGGGGGAAATCCCAGATGGAGAACCAGGAGGGAGACCATCTGGGGTAGGAGGCAAAGGAACAGGGAGGGGTGGTGGGTGTGGTCGGGTTTAAGGTCTGGAAACGGTTGTGAGACTGAGGAAGACGGGAAGGACGAGGAGAGGTAGAACGCAACACGCGAGCGTAGGAGACGCCCACGAAAGGGGTGAGACGACGAACTTGGCGTCTCGCTTCAGGAAAAGACAGACGATCACGGTGCTTCAAGTTGAGGACGGCTTCCTCGAGTTTATAGTGCATACACGAGCGTGAGAAGGTAGGGTGGGCTTCACCGCAATTGAGACAGCGAGCCTGGGGAGAAGTGCACTCGGACTTAGAATGACTATCGTCCCCACACAAGGGGCAGAGATACACAGTACTGGTGCATTTGAGGACACCGTGCCCAAACTTCCAGCACTTATTGCAAATTCTAGGAGAGGGAATGTACTCCTGAACGGAGCATCTGGCACCAGCAAGAATAACAGAGGGCGGAAGGGGTCTACTATCAAAGGTGACTTTGACAACTCGAAGGGGCTGACGGCGACGACCACGAGGGGGTCGAGTAAACGTGTCCACCGGAGGACAGAATGGCCTTGGGCTTCGAGGATATGTTTAATATCTTCATGGCAATCATTGAGGTCCCGAACACCAGTTGCAACTTGGGGTGGGAGGAGAACAGTGCCAACACTGGCATTTAACCGAGCGTTTTTGGAGACCCGAACAGGGGTCTCCCCAATGCAGGACAAAGCGGCTAAGCGAGTAGCTGCATCCTGAGAAGGAGCAACGACGACACGCGTACCGGAACTGGTGGAGTTAAAAGTAACAGAGCATCTACTGAATCAACAAGGTGTTTATGGAGGGAGAAATCGTCAGGAGGAGTAGAATCCAGATGGTGGAGATCAAAGTATTTAGTCCATGTAGCAGGACCAAACAGGGCATTGTAAGTACTATTACGGGAAGGGATCGTGTGAGTGCGGCCGTGGGGGAACGGCGATGAGAACCCCCGGAAGTCACGGGGGTAAAAGGTGCAGTAGTCACAATGAGAGACGAAGCCGCGTCAGGGGACGAGGTAGTCACCACTGGGGGCTTGGGGCTCGACCAACCACAGAGGGAGGGGAGCCGAGGGGAGGAGTCGGAGAAGTCAAAGGAGGAGCAAGGTCGGGGCCCAATGTAGCGGAGGCTACAGAGCTCGGTCTTCCAACACGGACCGACTCGGGGGCTTGGTCGCCCACCCCACGAGCCTGAGAAGTTAAAACAGAAACATTAAATGGCATCGTGTACAAAAGGAAAATTCATTCACGAGTGTGCCCCACACCCACCATGGAGCCACAATTAGAGGCAGGACACCCAACAAGAGCTATCGCCGATCATGCCGGGGCCCCCCAGGGGTGCGTCGTGAGTATACGCCCCACAAACGCCACCTTAAGAAACGACAGTCCGTCGAGATCGGGTTCAGTGACGAAAGGGGGATTGACAATAAAAGGTTCCCCTCGCTCTCGACGTTGGGTACTACAGTTCTACGGGTGCAAGAGTATGCCTCCCCAGCACCCGGGCGTCAAAATAGAGAAGTCCAAAGAAAGATCTAAAACAAGCAAAAGGTCAGCAGGAAACGACAAGCAGATAGGAGAAGAGGGGGAGAAAAACGAAACAGAAGGAAAAGGAATAGATGCTCGGCATAATTGGAGAGGACGGCAGCAGGGCACAAGGCTAGAAAAGGACAGAAGACCGTCCCAAGGAGCATCACCTCCGGCAGCCGCCCACCAAGCCCCCTCACGGCAGCAACGGGCCGAGGGGGAGGGGGTCAGGATGGTCAAAGGAGGAGCAAGGTCGGGCCCAATGCAGCGGGAGCTACAGAGCCTGGTCTTCCAATACAGGCCGACTCGGGGGCTTGGTCGCCCACCCCACAAGCTTGAGAGGGTACAACAGAAACATTAAATGGCATGTGTACAAAAAGCGAAAAATTCATTCATGAGTGTGCCCCCATACCCACCATGGAGCCACAATTAGAGGCAGGACACCCAACAGGAAGCTATCGCCGATCATGCCGGGGCCCCTAGGGGTGCGTCATGAGTATACGCCCCACAAACGCTACCTAAGAACTGTCAGTCCGTCGAGATCGGGTTTAGCGATGAAAGGGGATTGACAATAAAAGGTCCCCTCGCTCGAGACGTTGGGTACTACAGTTCTACGGGTGCAAGAGTATGCCCCCTCAAGCACCCAGGCGTCAAAATAGAAGAAGTCCAAAGAAAATCCAAAAACAAGCAAAAGGTCGGCAGGAAACGACAAGCAG
>WNGS01067085.1:0-14986 GCA_020271785.1 Procambarus virginalis | reverse complement strand
CCTGTCCTCTCTTCCCTCTCTTGTGCCTCTCCTGTGCCTCTCCTGTACCATCCCTGTAACCTTCCCCGTTACCTCTCCCGTCTACCCTCTCCTGGTACTCTCCCTGTCTCCTCCCTGTAACTCTTCCCTGTACCTCGCCCTGCTACCTCTCCTTGATCACCTCTCCAATGTACCTCTCCCTTGTACCTCTCTTGTACTCTCCCCTGCTACCTCTCCCGTGTAACCTCTCCTGTACTCTTCCCTGTGGCCTTCCCTGTGGCTCTCCCTGTGGCTCTCCCTGTAGCTCTCCCTGTACCTCTCCCTGTTACCTCTCCCTGTACCTCTCCTGTACCTCTCCTTGTGCCTCTCCTAGTACCTCTCACTGTGCCTCTCCCTGTACCTCTCCCTAGTTGCCTCTCCCGGTACCTACCTGTACCTTCCCCTGGACCTCACCCTATACCTCACCCCTGCACCTCTCCTTGTCCCTACACTGTTGCACCCTGCCCTTTATATCGTATTCTTACTTAACTCTTCCTTCTTTGATTGTGAAATAATTGAGATGTAAAAGTAAACTGTATATATGTAAATTAAAAATATAAATGCTTTAAGCCGCAGAGAGGTACAGGGAGAGGTACAGGGAGAGGTACAGGGAGAGGTACAAGGAGAGGTGCAGGGAGAGGTACAGGGAGAGGTACAGGGAGAGGTACAGGGAGAGATACAAGGAGAGGTACAGGGAGAGGTACAGGGAGAGGTACAGGGAGAGGCACAAGGAGAGGTACAGGGAGAGGTACAGGGAGAGGTACAAGGAGAGGTGCAGGGAGAGGTACAGGGAGAGGTACAGGGAGAGGTACAGGGAGAGGCACAAGGAGAGGTACAGGGAGAGGTACAGGGAGAGGTACAAGGAGAGGTACAGGGAGAGGTACAGGGAGAGGTACAGGGAGAGGTACAGGGAGAGGTACAAGGAGAGGTACAAGGAGAGGTACAGGGAGAGATACAGGGAGAGGTACAGGGAGAGGTACAGGGAGAGGTACAGGGAGAGGTACAAGGAGAGGTACAAGGAGAGGTACAGGGAGAGATACAGGGAGAGGTACAAGGAGAGGTACAGGGAGAGGTACAAGGAGAGGTACAGGGAGAGGTACAGGGAGAGGTACAGGGAGAGGTACAGGGAGAGGTACAAGGAGAGGTACAAGGAGAGGCACAAGGAGAGGTACAGGGAGAGGCACAAGGAGAGGTACAGGGAGAGGTACAGGGAGAGGTACAAGGAGAGGTGCAGGGAGAGGTACAGGGAGAGGTACAGGGAGAGGTACAGGGAGAGGTACAGGGAGAGGTACAAGGAGAGGTGCAGGGAGAGGTACAGGGAGAGGTACAGGGAGAGGTACAGGGAGAGATACAAGGAGAGGTACAGGGAGAGGTACAGGGAGAGGTACAAGGAGAGGTACAGGGAGAGGTACAGGGAGAGGTACAGGGAGAGGTACAGGGAGAGGTACAGGGAGAGGTACAGGGAGAGGTACAGGGAGAGGTACAGGGAGAGGTACAAGGAGAGGTACAGGGAGAGGTACAGGGAGAGGTACAGGGAGAGGTACAGGGAGAGGCACAAGGAGAGGTACAGGGAGAGGTACAGGAGAGGTACAGGGAGAGGTACAGGGAGAGGTACAGGGAGAGGTACAGGGAGAGGCACAGGGAGAGATACAGGGAGAGGTACAGGGAGAGGTACAAGGAGAGGTACAGGGAGAGTTTTTTTTTTTTTTTTATTTATTTTTTTTTTATTGTTTTCTACCACAGACGTGGCCACACAGTTACAATGCTAACCAGCATATATACATTTTCTTCTGTCCTCCATAGACAGGGTTAGAGATGTGTTAAACATATATTTGAAGGGTTTATTGAACAATCAACCACTGAAGGTGAGTCGGTGCTTTAAAAATGCTAAGCTACCTATATACGTAAATACATAGATACACAGATTTATGTATGCCTTACATAAAGTGTTCGATGTGTCATCTACACAGTGTCATTAATGTACATTTACAAAGGTGAAATGTAATTCTGATCAGCTTCCATATATACTTTATACCCATACATACACATACACACACATATACATATATACACACATGCATTCACAGACATTTATCTCATTTACTCTGACAGGGTGAGATAGCTGATAAAGAAACTAGTGTGCAATTAAGCACTTAATCACTGAAGGTGATTAAGGTGCTTTTACAAGCTCAGGTTATATAGTTACATCACATACATTGTATAATTAATCTATTACATGGTCAATCTTGGGTACAAGTCCAATATATCATCAAGTGTTCCAGTACTCATATAGTAATTACAAAGTTCAGCATACCTTAGCCCAGGAGGGCGAAAGTCAGCCAGTATGGGACATTCTACAATATAATGTTCAAGAGAGTGCATGTTTTCTCTTTCACAAAGTTGACACATTGTGTACTCGACATTTGGGTTTTGAGAAAGCTGCCAGATACGTCTATATCCCAGGCGTATTCTGGCCACTATAACATCACATTGCCGGGTTCTTGTTCTATTAGTCCCATATGTGAATGTTCCTCACGATATCTATCATAATATTTAATGCTACAGCTTTCAGGTCTTTGTGAATTTGTTAGGTCGGTGAGATCTTCATTAGATATTTGTTTAAGTATTCTCTTTGTCACTGCTAATGAAATACCCATATCAATTTCTACCACTGGTTTTCTACAGGCTGTCTTTGCAAGCATATCAACAGTGTCATGCCTTGAGATGCCAACATGTGATGGTATCCATAGGAATTTAATTTCAAATNGGAGAATAACAGGACACTGGAGAGCAGAGAAAGATACCAGAATCCAGGAATGAATATGTCAAGGATGAGAAGAGAGGCAGAAAGACAATACGAAAATGACATCGCAAGCAAGGCAAAGACTCAGCCTAAATTGTTGCAGAGCCACATCAGGAGAAAAACAACAGTAAAGGAACAGGTTATGAAATTAAGGATAGGGGCGGAAGGATTCACTACAAATGACAAGGAAGTGTGTGAGGAATTGAATAAGAAATTCCAGGAGGTCTTCCCCTTAGAGCAAGGAGAATTCCAGAGGTAAGTGTGGGAATAGCTAACCAGGAATCACTGGAAGAGTTTGAGATTACCAGCTGGGAAGTAAGAAGTGTTTACTAGAGTTGGATGTGACAAAGGCTATAGGCCCAGATGGAATCTCCCCTGGGTTCTAAAGGAAGGAGCAGGAGAACTGTGCCTACCACTCTCCATAGTGTATACAAATCACTGGCAACAGGGGAACTGCCAGATATTTGGAAAGCAGCTAACGTAGTCCCGATATACAAGAAAGGGGATAGACAGGAGGCACTGAACTACAGGCCAGTGTCCCTAACCTGCATACCATGCAAGCTGATGGAGAAGATTGTGCGAAGAAAGCTAGTGGAGCACCTGGAGCGAAGGAACTTTGTAACACAGCATCAACATGGGTTCAGGGATGGCAGGTCCTGCCTCACAGGGTTACTTGAATTCTACGACCAGGCAACAAGAATAAGGCAAGAAAGAGAAGGGTGGGCAGACTGCATATTTTGGATTGTCAGAAAGCCTTTGATACAGTGCCACACAAGAGGCTAGTGCGAAAGTTGGAGATGCAGGCTGGAGTGAAAGGGAAGGTACTCCTGGGGTAGAGGAGTACCTAAGCAACAGGAGACAACGAGTCTGTGTGAGGGGTGAAGTCTCAGATTGGCGAGACGTTACAAGTGGAGTCCCGCAGGGGTCAGTCCTTGGACCTATACTGTTTCTGGTATATGTAATGATCTCCCAGAGGGTATAGATTCGTTCCTCTCAATGTTTGCCGACGATGCAAAAATTATGAGGGGATTGAAACAGAGGATGATAGTAGGAGGCTACAAGATGACCTAGACAGACTGAGTGAATGGTCCAACAAATGGCTGTTGAAGTTCAACCCGAGTAAATGCAAAGTAATGAAACTAGGCAGTGGAAACAGGAGGCCAGACACAGGATACAGAATAGGAGATGAAGTACTTAATGAAACAGAGAGAGAAAGATCTAGGAGTTGATATCACACCAAACCTGTCTCCTGAAGCCCACATAAAGAGAATAACGTCTGCGGCATATGCGAGGCTGTCTAACATCAGAACGGCGTTCAGGAACCTGTGTAAGGAATCATTCAGAATCTTGTACACAACATATGTAAGACCAATCCTGGAGTATGGTCCCAGCATGGAGCCCGTACCTTGTCAAGCACAAGACGAAGCTGGAAAAAGTCCAAAGGTATGCTACTAGACCAGTCCCAGAACTAACAGAGGCATGAGTTATGAGGAAAGGCTGCGGGAAATGCACTTACGACACTGGAAGACAGAAGAGTAAGGGGGACATGATCACAACCTACAAAATCCTCAGGGGAATTGACCGGGTAACAAGGATGAACTATTCAACACTGGAGGGCGCGAACAAGGGGACACAGGTGGAAACTGAGTACCCAAATGAGCCACAGAGACATTAGAAAGAACTTTTTCAGTGTCAGAGTAGTTAGTAAATGGAATGCACTAGGAGTGATGTGGTGGAGGCTGACTCCATACACAGTTTCAAATGTAGATATGATAGAGCCCAGTAGGCTCAGGAATCTGTACACCAGTTGATTGACAGTTGAGAGGCGGGACCAAAGAGCCAAAGCTCAACCCCCGCAAGCACAATTAGGTGAGTACACACACACACACACAGTGAGGAGACCCACACCACACACACACACCACACACACACCACACACACACACACACACACACACACACACACACACACACACACACACACACACACACACACACACACACACACCACACACATACACAGTTGTGTTCAGACAGCCGCGGTGGGCAGAAGGGTCTGGGAAGCTCTTGCGTAGCTAGTGAATTGGGGGGAATAATCAGTGTATATGCGTATATGAGTGTATATGAGTGATTGAATAACTAGTAAGCTCACTCAAACCACAAGAAAGTGAAGAAAACAGTAGAAACAGCACTACTGAAAATAAGTGTTGAGTGCATCTTGATATTGTGAAATTGTGGAGCCGAATTTGTGGAGCAGAGTGACCTGACCACTAGTGACCTCACCAGCTGGGACGCGGGACGCAGCGACCTCACATCTGACCAGCCGAGTGGAGTACTTTCTCGCCTGTTTGTGCTGCAGTTTGAGCAAGGTATTGAGGAGCGCCTTTTTTGGCTAGGTTGTTACTGCAATGACAGATCAGGAAGGGGTTCAAGGTCAATCACCAGCAGGGATGAGGAGGAGGACAGATTTATAGACAAATTAATAGGGAAATTTGTAGAGAAGGAGCGATTGGATGGTGGATCTAATCCAAGGGATTAAAAGCGAGTTATTTCAGCAAATACAGGAAGCGGTAGAGAGGCAGAAACAAGAACTTATGCTCTATATTCAGGAAGAGATTAGGAAGGGAAGAGAGGACTGGGAGAGGGAATGTGCTCGGATCACAAACGAATTAGGAAGGATTAACAGCATGGCTAAGGACAGAGGATTAGTGGGGATGGGTTAGTGACTGCGGTTGGGATGGAGAATCCCCAGGGGACAGGCTACCAGCATGACAATGCATTACTGAGGAGACGGTCTATTATAATACATGGATTATTCGAATCTGGGGCACCAACGAGACAAGATAGAATAGAGACGGAAAAATATGAATTGCATGAGATACTGAGATGTATTGGAGCAGAATGGCAGAACACGAGGTGGATATCAGTCGCCGGGTTGGACCTTACAATTGTACCAAGAATAGACCTGTTCTGGTACAATTCTCCAATGAGGAGGCTGTGGAGTACATAATGAGGAACAAGCATTTACTCAGAGGAAGTGAAACCCATTACAATGTGTTTATAGAGAGGTTTATGACGAAAGATGAGCAAATAGCCTACAAGAATAGGTGGCAGGCACGACACCGAACTAGCTTCTCAGGTAGTCTCACCTCCCAGGTCACATCCCAGGTCACCCCCCAGGTCACCCCCAGGTCCATCCAGGTCACCCCCCAGGTCGCATCATCCCCAACTCAGCCCTCCTATACCTCCCCCCTGCCTCAGCCCCCAAAACCCCCCTGCTTCATCACCCCAAAACCCCCTGTCCCTTCCACATTTGCACCTCCCAACGATTCCCCTGCCCCTGCTACATCACACCTGTCAACGACCCCAGTGGGTCAAGCCATGCCCTCCCCAAACCCACCTTCCCATCCCCCCTCCCCTACTACCCCTTCCTACACCCCTGCCCCTTCTCTTCCACTGCACCCCTCTTACACTCACCCCCAAACCCCACCCAACCCTCACCCCTCCTATGCACCTCCAGCCCACATTTAACCCCCTCACCTTGTGACCCCCTAACACCTTCCCCCATCTCCCTCTTCCCCTCTTCTACCCCAAAACCCCCACCTACCCCCGATTCCCCCCTAACTAATACACCCTCTCTTCCACTCCCAGCACCAATGCTCCATTCTCCTCTCAGCCCTCTGTCCTCAATATCCCTCTCCCCCCCAACCTCTCAACCTCTATCTGACTCTCAGTCTCACTCTATTTCTCAACCCCCCCATGCTATTCAGACCCCTAACTTTCAGACCCAGTATGCTCTTCCTACCCCCTAGATGCCCAGACCCCATTCGCCTACCAGGCACTCCCAGGCACCCCCCTAGCACCCCCCATTCACCCCACAGCCCCCACTCGCCCCTCAGACACCCCCCAATCCCCCCCAGACCCCCGGTGAAAGGGGGAACTCTGACACCCGAGTTTCCAAGAAGAGTCTCAAGGTTTGGTACACCAATGCTGATGGGGTAGCCAATAAAGCAGAAGAGATAAAAGAAAGAGTTAGTGAGGCAGACCCAGACATAGTGGCAATAGTGGAAACTAAAATAAATGACATGATCTCGGATGCAATCTTTCCGGAGGGGTACCAGGTGATAAGAAAAGAAAGGACACAGAGACAGGGAGGAGGAGTGGCACTCCTAATAAAGCGGAAATGGAAGTTTGATGAGCTGGAAAATCCGGGTACCAATGAAAGCACGAGCTCCATACATGGAACTCTGACAGTGGATGGGAAGAAGATTGTAATCTTGATACTCTACAATCCCCCACCAAACAGTAGAAGGCCCAGGCAGGAGTACGAGGACAGCAACAAGGCATGTATAGATGAACTGCAGAGGGCAGCAACAATAGCGCATAGAATGAAGGCGAAGCTACTGGTCATGGGGGACCTAAATCACGGAGAGATAGATTGGGAAACGAGGAATCCCCATGGCGGGGAGGAGACCTGGGGAGCGAAGCTGGTAGACGTTATTGACAGGAATTTCCTAACACAGCATGTGAAGGAAGATACTAGGGAAAGAGGAGGGGATACGCCCAGCCTATTAGATCTCATTTTCACCCAGAATGTAGAAGACATCGAACAGTTGGAACATGAAATACCACTAGGAGCCAGTGACCATTGTGTCCTAGTCTTTGACTACATGATGGAGCTTAAAATTGTGACCAACGGTCAAGAGGTACGGGAAAGGAGACTTGATTACAGAAAAGGGGACTACAGAAGGATAAGGGACTACCTGGGAGAAGTGCAGTGGGAGGAAGAACTTGAGGAAAAACAGTGCAAGGTATGATGAACCAAGTCATATTGAAATGCAAGGAGGCTGAAGAGAGATTTATTCCAACAATAAAGGAAAAAAGCAGGAGGGAATATAATAACCCATGGTTTAATAGACAATGTCAGGAAGCAAAGGTGAGAAGCAGGAGGGAGTGGAGGAAGTACAGAAGACAGAAGGACAGAGGACAACAGGATTAGATGTAACAGAGCTAGGAATGATTACATTAACATAAGACGAGTGTCGGAAAGAAATTATGAGAATGATATTGCAGTCAAAGCGAAAAAGCAACCTAAATTACTACATAGCCATATAAGAAGGAAGATGTCGGTAAATGACCAAGTGACAAGACTGAGGAAAACAGAAGGGGCATATACAGAAAGCGACAAGGAAATCTGCGAGGTACTGAATGCAAATTTCCATGGAGTGTTCACAACCGAGCCTGAGCAGCTCCCATTGTTAGAAGCGATTACCCTAGATGAAAGACTATCAGATATAGAGGTGACAGCAGAGGAGGTAATGAAACAGTTGACAACACTGGATGCAAATAAAGCTGTTGGACCAGACAAAGTATCACCGTGGATACTTAAAGAGGCAGCGCAGGCTCTCAGCGTGCCTCTGGCAATGATCTTTAATGAGTCACTTATGTCGGGAGAATTGCCCAGTTGCTGGAAGGAGGCAAATGTCGTACCGATTTTCAAGAAAGGTGATAGGGAGGAGGCACTTAACTACAGACCCGTATCATTGACAAGCATCCCCTGCAAAATACTTGAAAGAATAATTAGGCTAAGACTTGTTGAGCACCTGGAGAGCATTGGGTTTGTAAACAAGCACCAACATGGTTCTGGACAGGGAAATCATGCCTAACAAACCTTTTAGAATTCTATGATAAAGTAACAAGGATAAGGCAGGACAGAGAAGGCTGGGCAGACTGCATATTTCTTGACTGCCAAAAGGCCTTTGATACAGTACCGCACATGAGACTGCTATACAAACTTGAGAGGCAGGCAGGAGTAAGCGGAAAGGCCCTAGAATGGGTGAAGAACTACCTAACAGGAAGGAGCCAGAGGGTAATGGTAAGGGGCGAGAAGTCGGACTGGCGAACAGTAACAAGTGGAGTACCTCAAGGATCGGTGCTGGGACCAATCCTCTTTCTAATTTACGTAAATGACATGTTTACAGGAGTGGAATCATACATGTCAATGTTTGCGGATGACGCAAAATTAATGAGAAGAGTTGTGACAGACGAGGATTGTAGGATCCTCCAAGAGGACTTAAACAGGTTGCAGAGATGGTCAGGGAAATGGCTACTGGAGTTTAACACCAGTAAATGTAAAGTTATGGAAATGGGATCAGGTGATAGGAGACCAAAGGGACAGTACACAATGAAGGGGAACAGCCTACCTGTAACGATTCGAGAAAGAGATCTGGGAGTGGATGTGACACCTAATCTAACTCCTGAGGCACATATAAATAGGATAACGACAGCAGCGTACTCTACACTGGCGAAAATTAGAACTTCATTCAGAAACCTAAATGAGGAGGCTTTTAGGGCGCTTTACACTGCCTACGTGAGACCTGTCTTAGAGTATGCCGCGCCATCATGGAGCCCCCACCTGAAGAAACACATAAGGAAACTGGAGAAGGTTCAGAGGTTTGCGACGAGGCTTGTCCCAGAGTTACGAGGGATGGGATATGAAGAGCGTCTGAAGGAACTGAACCTTACGACACTAGAGAAAAGAAGGGAGAGAGGAGATATGATAGGGACATATAAAATACTCAGGGGAATTGACAAAGTGGAAATAGATGAAATGTTCACACGTAATAATAACAGAACGAGGGGACATGGGTGGAACTGGAAACTCAGATGAGTCACAGAGATGTTAGGAAGTTTTCTTTTAGCGTGAGAGTAGTGGAAAAATGGAATGCACTTGGGGAACAGGTTGTGGAAGCAAATACTATTCATACTTTTAAGACTAGGTATGATAGGGAAATGGGACAGGAGTCATTGCTGTAAACAACCGATGGCTGGAAAGGCGGGATCCAAGAGTCAATGCTCGATCCTGCAAGCACAAATAGGTGAGTACAAATAGGTGAGTACACACACACACACACACATGTACACACAGGGCACACACACACACACAACACACACACACACACACACACACACACACACACACACACACACCCACACACACCACACACACACACACACACATACACACACACACACATACACACACACAAACACATACACACACCACAACACACACACACCACACACACACACACACACACACACACACACACATACACACACACAAACACATACACACACACAAACACACACACACACACACACACACACATACACACACATACACACACAAACACACACACACACACACACACATACACACACATGTATACAGAGAGGGAGACACACACACACGAACAACAAACAACAACTTACACTCCAGCTGTCTCATGACTCACATAAAGCCATTGTTGATAATATTTGCTTACAATACCCCTAAACACAACATTGGTTGCTGGAGTAACTTACTCATGTCAACCTTGCTAGACAAATCTCTTAACCCAAGACTCTACAAGTAGGATGTGTGAAGTTAAGAGTTCTTCAACAATTCACCAATCTCTGATCTTAATTCTAACTCACATTAAATAAGTTTGAAAAATTATCAAGTAACCAACTAACTTCTTCCAACTAACAAGAGGAACAATATGCAGAGCCCTGACCTGATGGTGACCCTGATGGTGACCCTGATGGTGACCCTGAGGGTGACCCTGAGGGTGACCCTGAGGGTGACCCTGAGGGTGACCCTGAGGGTGACCCTGAGGGTGACCCTGAGGGTGACCCTATTCTCTTTCTTCCCCTATTCCTTATCCGTTTTCTTCTCGTTCTCTTTATTCTCATTCTTCCCTTTATCCCAATTGTTATTCTTCATCCACAAGTCAAACCACTTTCTTACCACAATGATATATTCAAACTTAACACAATATATAATTAGAGTTAATAAGCATAACATTCAGAAATGAAATTGAGGAAAAAACGTGAAACTGAAATATGTGACGAAAATTGTTTCTCACATATTTGTAAACACTGAGAAAACTCCCCCGAGTGTCTCCAGTGGGAAGCTGGAGCACACATGTGTAGTGGGAGGCTGGAGCACACATGTGTAGTGGGGGGTTGGAGCACACATGTGTAGTGGGAGGCTGGAACACACATGTGTAGTGGGAGGCTGGAACACACACTTGTAGTGGGGGGCTGGAGCACACACACATGTGTAGTGGGAGGCTGGAGCACACACATGTGTAGTGGGAGGCTGGAGCACACACATGTGTAGTGGAGGCTGGAGCACACACATGTGTAGTGGGAGGCTGGAACACACATGTGTAGTGGTAGGCTGGAACACACATGTGTAGTGGGGGGCTGGAGCACACACATGTGTAGTGGGAGGCTGGAGCACACACATGTGTAGTGGGAGGCTGGAGCACACACATGTGTAGTGGAGGCTGGAGCACACACATGTGTAGTGGGATGCTGGAACACACATGTGTAGTGGTAGGCTGGAACACACATGTGTAGTGGGGGGCTGGAGCACACACATATGTGTAGTGGGAGGCTGGAACACACATGTGTAGTGGGGGGCTGGAGCACACACATGTGTAGTGGGAGGCTGGAGCACACACATGTGTAGTGGGAGGCTGGAGCACACACATGTGTAGTGGGAGGCTGGAGCACACACATGTGTAGTGGGAGGCTGGAACACACACATGTGTAGTGGGAGGCATGAAGACACACATGTGTATTGGAGGCTGGAACACACACATATGTAGTGGGAGGCTGGAACACACACATGTGTAGTGGGAGGCTGGAACACACACATGTGTAGTGGGAGGCTGGAACACACATGTGTAGTGGGAGGCTGGAACACACATGTGTAGTGGGAGGCTGGAACACACACATATGTAGTGGAGGCTGGAACACACATGTGTAGAGGGAGGCATAAAGACACACATGTGTAGTGGAGGCTGGAGCACACACATGTGTAGTGGGAGGCTGGAGCACACACATGTGTAGTGGGAGGCTGGAACACACACATGTGTAGTGGGAGGCATGAAGACACACATGTGTAGTGGAGGCTGGAACACACACATATGTAGTGGGAGGCTAGAACACACACATGTGTAGTGGGAGGCTGGAACACACACATGTGTAGTGGGAGGCTGCAACACACATGTGTAGTGGGAGGCTGGAACACACATGTGTAGTGGGAGGCTGGAACACACACATATGTAGTGGAGGCTGGAACACACATGTGTAGAGGGAGGCATGAAGACACACATGTGTAGTGGAGGCTGGAGCACACACATGTGTTGTGGGAGGCTGGAACACACATGTGTAGTGGGAGGCTGGAACACACACATATGTAATGGAGGCTGGAACACACACATATGTAGTGGGAGGCTGGAACACACACATATGTAGTGGGAGGCTGGAACACCCACGTGTAGTGGGAGGCTGGAACACACATATGTAGTGGAGGCTGGAACACACACATATGTAGTGGGAGGCTGGAACACACATGTGTAGTGGGAGGCTGGAACACACACATGTGTAGTGGGAGGCTGGAACACACACATATGTAGTGGGAGGCTGGAACACCCACACGTGTAGTGGGAGGCTGGAACACCCACGTGTAGTGGGAGGCTGGAACACACACACGTGTAGTGGGAGGCTGGAGCACACACATGTGTAGTGGAGGCTGGAGCACACACATGTGTAGTGGGAGGCTGGAACACACATGTGTAGTGGAGGCTGGAACACACACGTGTAGTGGGGGGCTGGAGCACACACATGTGTAGTGGGAGGCTGGAGCACACACATGTGTAGTGGGAGGCTGGAGCACACACGTGTAGTTGAGGCTGGAGCACACACATGTGTAGTGGGATGCTGGAACACACATGTGTAGTGGTAGGCTGGAACACCCATGTGTAGTGGGGGCTGGAGCACACACATATGTGTAGTGGAGGCTGGAACACACATTGTAGTGGGGGCTGGAGCACACACATGTGTAGGGGAGGCTGGAACACACACGTGTAGTGGGAGGCTGGAGCACACACATGTGTAGTGGAAGGCTGGAGCACACACATGGGTAGTGGGAGGCTGGAACACACACATGTGTAGTGGGAGGCATGAAGACACACATGTGTAGTGGGGCTGGAACACACACATATGTAGTGGAGACTGGAACACACATGTGTAGAGGGAGGCATGAAGACACACATGTGTAGTGGAGGCTGGAGCACACACGTGTAGTGGGAGGCTGGAACACACACGTGTAGTGGGAGGCTGGAACACCCACGTGTAAGTGGGAGGCTGGAACAACCCACGTGTAGTGGGAGGCTGGAACACCCACGTGTAGTGGGAGGCTGGAACACACACACGTGTAGTGGGAGGCTGGAACACACACGTGTAGTGGTAGGCTGGAACACCCACGTGTAGTGGGAGGCTGGAACACACACACGTGTAGTGGGAGGCTGGAACACACACACGTGTAGTGGGAGGCTGGAACACCCACGTGTAGTGGGAGGCTGGATACACCCACGTATAGTGGGAGGCTGGAACACACACGTGTAGTGGTAGGCTGGAACACCCACGTGTAGTGGGAGGCTGGAACACCCACGTATAGTGGGAGGCTGGAACACCCACGTGTAGTGGGAGGCTGGAACACACCCACGTGTAGTGGGAGGCTGGAACACCCACGTGTAGTGGGAGGCTGGAACACACACGTGTAGTGGGAGGCTGGAACACCAGTGTAGTGGGAGGCTGCGAACACACACAACTGTAGTGGAGAGCTGGAACACACATGTGTAGATGGGAGGCTGAGACACACATGTGTAGTGGAGGCTGGAGACACCACGTGTAGTGGGAGGCTGGAACACCACGTGTAGTGGGAGGCTGGAACACCCACGTATAGTGGGAGGCTGGAACACCCACGTGTAGTGGGAGGTCTGGAACACCCACGTGTAGTGGGAGGCTGGAACACCCACGTGTAGTGGGAGGCTGGAACACCCACGTGTAGTGGGAGGCTGGAACACCCACGTGTAGTGGGAGGCTGGAACACACACACGTGTAGTGGGAGGCTGCGAACACACACACGTGTAGTGGGAGGCTGGAACACACCACGTGTAGTGGGAGGCTGGAACACCCACGTGTAGTGGGAGGCTGGAACACCCACGTGTAGTGGGAGGCTGAACGACACACACACGTGTAGTGGGAGGCTGGAACACACCACGTGTAGTGGGAGGCTGGACACACACACACGTGTAGTGGGAGGCTGGAACACCCACGTGTAGTGGGAGGCTGGAACACCCACGTGTAGTGGAGGCTGGAACACCACACGTGTAGTGGGAGGCTGGAACACCACACGTGTAGTGGGAGGCTGGAACACACACACGTGTAGTGGGAGGCTGGAACACACACGTGTAGTGGGAGGCTGGAACACACACCGTGTAGTGGGAGGCTGGAACACCCACGTGTAGTGGGAGGCTGGAACACCCACGTGTAGTGGGAGGCTGGAACACACACAGTGTAGTGGAGGCTGGAACACACGTGTAGTGGGAGGCTGGAACACCCACGTGTAGTGGGAGGCTGGAACACACACACGTGTAGTGGGAGGCTGGAACACACACACGTGTAGTGGAGGCTGGAACACACCATGTGCAGTGGTAGGCTGGAACACACACGTGTAGTGGGAGGTGGAACACCACGTGTAGTGGAGGCTGGAACACACACACGTGTAGTGGGAGGCTGGAACACACACGTGTAGTGGGAGGCTGGAACACCCACGTGTAGTGGGAGGCTGGAACACACACACGTGTAGTGGGAGGCTGGAACACCCACGTGTAGTGGGAGGCTGGAACACCCACGTGTAGTGGGAGGCTGGAACACACACGTAGTGGAGCTAACCACGTGTAGTGGGAGGCGTGGAACACACACCGTGTAGTGGGAGGCTGGAACACACACACGTGTAGTGGGAGGCTGGAACATGTTTATCAACCAGCACTAATGATGTTGATGATCCCGGTGCATCAACAATAGGATAGATTACCTGTGTGTTGCACACTGGCCGTCTGTTAATGCCATGACTCAATGTAATCAGAATTTGTTGCCAGGATTTGCCAGCCAATATGATATGACACATATCATCTGCAGTATAGTCGTTATGACACATATCATCTGCAGTAATAGTCGTTATGACACATATCATCTGCAGTAATAGTCGTTATTGACACATATCATCTGCAGTAATAGTCGTTATGACACATATCATCTGCAC
>WNGS01067080.1:0-10110 GCA_020271785.1 Procambarus virginalis | reverse complement strand
GTCCTGAGACCTGCAGTCAGAAGGCAGTTTATCAACTACTACCGCTTATTTGGCTAGTAGAAGATCCAAGGCTCACTAATACCTTACTACTTGGTATTCACGAGTCCACTATTAGTCAAGAACCCAGAATATTCAGTCTCACACTTTTGGCAGGTTTAATTTTAACTGCTCCACTAATTGTTGCGTGATAAAGGTTTTCTGTGATCCCTGATCAAAGAGACCTCTAGTGTTGACTCTAGATTCTTGTCTATTAGCTTAAGTTGAGCTGTAGGCAGAGTGGTATTATTGCCTGCCTCAGTAGCAAGTACACTTATTTCCTGATGTACTTTGCAATATTGTACCGTGGTAGAATCATAGAATTCTTCCCAGGTGTCACAGATTGGGTAGAATTGTTCTACATAAGGCATAATGATGTACACCTTTGTGGCATCTACTGCATAAACCGTAGCTGCACACACATTTACTGGGTTCATGAGAACCCATGCACTTGGTGCATCTGTGTAATTCTTGAAGTTTTTTAATCCTGGTGTTAAAGTTAGGATAAACCGTACATTTGTAGGTGAGATGTTCTTGATCGCAGAACAAGCACCTTCTCTCTCTGACTGAATTTGTCCTTTAGTAGACACATCAGTTGCAGTGTCAGAGGGAGATACAGTATAAGTACCTACACTACTACTCCCCTTTCCAGTGGATGGAGTAGTCTTAGGCTTAGATTTATTGGATTTATTCAAAGTCAATTTAGGTTGACTGAGATGTCAATGTTAGGTAATTTAGACTCAGGTTTAATCTTATCATGAGTCTTCAACCTGTTAACTGTTATTCTCAGCCCTCGAATATTTGCTCGAGAGTGAGAAACTCAGTTTTATAATGTGAACATATTTCTGCTAGAATAATTTGAGGTAATTCCTCTGCAAAAGTAACTTGATTGACCATTCTGAAGCTGGTACATCAACTTTAGTACCTAAGGCCTTCACTAGAGACTCTGCTTCTAGCCTGAAGCTTTGAAGTGAGTCTGGTCTGTTACTTGGTGCATTCAGATCTAGCAATTGGTAATAAAGGTTAGCTATACTTAACTCCTGATTGCAATAATTCAACTTCAGCAGTTTGATAGCTTCCACATAATTACTCTCAGTGAGAGCTAAGTTATTTATAACCTTTTTAGCTTCCCCTTTGAGAAGACTAATCAGGTATGAAAATTTAGAAATTGGGTCAAGATAAGACCTGTTATGGATATGAACTTCAAATGAAGTCCAAAATGTGTCCCAATTTTCTTCATCCAGCCCTGCAAATGTAGGTAAGTCTAAAGTAGGTAGACGAACCTCAGGTAATTGATTACTGGATTGAGACATAGTAGAATTTGTATTGGGTTGATGGTTTACTATACTGGATAGTACATCAAATTTATCTTGAGTCTCATCTTCGTGTTGTGAAATATTTGTTACAATTTGATCTAATTCCTCTAGATCAGTTTCAGTAGCATTCAGTGAGTTAAGATAAGACTGACTTGCTGATTTAACTTGATCAAACTTAAGATTAGCTACTCTCACTGATGATTCTAGTAGATAGTAATCAATGGGAGTTGCCTTGGACAAATCATCAGACTTATTGATTAGTCTAGTTAAATGGCCTTTGAGGCCAATATAGGTTCTCCTTAATTGCTCAGGAGTAGCCATGTTAGCTTTAAGTCCAAATTTCATAGGACTTGATTGAATATTACTAATGAAGCTGGGAAATTTGTTCATTAGTTGATAATTAATATTGAGTATAGCCTGAGTTCTGGCTAAATTAAACTCTACCTCACTTTGAGGTTAAATGTCCCTACCTAACAAGTATATAGCTAAAGATTTTGAGTGGTGTCTGCATGTCACCATTAACTTTCGTCCGGCTAGCCCATCATTATCACCATTAGATGTAATGGTGATCATACAGCAACACTCAAAACCACACACAAAAATAATGAATACACAAATAATTGATATGGGTACACTCTAATCAGAGTTACTGTAATGTTGAATCCCACCCTGCTAGGGTCAGCACAAAATGTATAATGTATGTACTACTCATTAGTACAGGACTAATTGTAAGAATTTCTTGGGTTGTATCCAGTTCTAAGAGACCAAAATGTTGTTTTGGTTTCTGAGAACAGATACAGTTTAATGGTAATTGGTATGTAACTAGTTCGATAAGACCAAAATGTTGTTTCAGTCTGAGAACTGATATAGATTATTGATTAGTAATCATCCGGTTCAAAAAGGACCAAAATGTTGTTTTGGTGCTTGAGAACCGATATAGTGAAATATTATTGGCATCCGGTTCGAAGAGACCAAAATGTTGTTTTGGTGCTCGAGAACCGATATAGTTAATATTAATTGGTATCCGGTTCGAAGGACCAAAATGTTGTGTATCTGGGGCTTGAACTCAGAAAAATAAATTGTTTAATTGTTATATTAAAATTAATCGAAGGACCACCCGCTTTTGAGAAAAAGGGAAAACAAATAAATTGATCATTAGAATGACACCAGAGAACCAGTGTCTATGGATAAACATTCAATGGATATTCACTTGAAAATAATGAAGACTGTAATTATTAATTAAAGTCAAAGCCTCAAATATCAACATTGGGGGGTTATTTCTAGAAATTCATATATATCTAGGAACCAGTGTGGTTCGTCACTAGTTCATTATGCATGTTATGGTAAATCTAACTACAACATATGTAAATATATGGTAATCAAATTGTATTCATTTCAGATCAAATTATAGAAGCAATAATTAAATTGAATAAATTTATAAGAAAAAATGGGTCTTGGCTGTAAGACGATTTCTAACGCCAGTTCATCACTCGTCCTCGTGATCACAGAATCCCCATAGATAAATGACTCGAGGTAAATAACACGATGGATGACAATCTTGCTGGCGTCTCAAATACACGCTGTAATACAAGAAATATAAAGTAGCAATTGACTAGGCTACAAAATTGTGCTCATATATTCATGAAGCTGAACTGAGTGATAAATATTACTAACGTTTGATTATATTTAATCTCTCTTCCTAACGACAAACTACTCACTAAGGCTCTAAATTACTAGATGCATCTACAAGAAAGAAACCTGTGAGCGTAACCGAGTACTAAGGTTTGCCGAGAGGAGCGTCTGCTGGACTCGGTGTTCACTGCTGTGCACACTTATTCACGGTCCGGATGGTAATTGTAGACGCTGGGTTCACTATTGAGGCACTAGAGAACGCTGGCAAGTAAATTCCACTTATTAATTGAGTGTCGACGTAATTCTTATCGACAAGAATTCTCAATTAATGCCACGTGTTCCACCACGTTGTCTCGCGTGCGTGCCTTGTTGATGTCGTAATGGCGTCTCCCTCTCCCCGCTCTCGCATTCACCACGGAAATTATTAAACTCAAACTATTCTTTCCCGCGTAATTATGGAGGAAAATGCGA
The DNA here is from genome assembly GCA_020271785.1 of Procambarus virginalis. Classification (NCBI taxonomy): domain Eukaryota; kingdom Metazoa; phylum Arthropoda; class Malacostraca; order Decapoda; family Cambaridae; genus Procambarus; species Procambarus virginalis. The sequence continues at coordinate 6,655 of WNGS01067080.1, read as the reverse complement.
TAATATGAACTGGGTTGAAATTATAGGGAATTAATAATTATAATATTCTCGATAAATAATCTCTAGCGAGAAATGGAGATAATATTTATACTTCTCCAGAGCATTCGAACGTAACAGAATAAAAACTGCTACTGAATAATTTCAATTAACTCTTGATTTACATTATCAGGAGTAATATTATCAGCAATATGCTCAGATTAATTTATATTAACACTATGGTTAGTGGTGTTAAGAGCTACTGCAATTAATAGGTTAATAATAATTTATCATAATAATAATGGATGATAAGTGTTGGAAATTTCCAACAGCCAATATCTTTGAGTATGGATAGATTCTAAAATGACATTCAAACATAAAATTCCCATATCTGATAAAGGCTAAATTGTAACTGAATATAAAGGAGCAATTACAGAACCCTGTCTAGGAGCGGGACAGTCATAATGTTTTACCTTCTTTACTCTTTCTCCTAGCCAGTGGGCATATGTTTATTTTCAAAACGAAGCATTGAGACACACAACAAGGGTTCCCAGATGGACGAAAATATTAAGCCTAACACTTAAAAATTTTTAAGTCTTAGGCTTAATATAATACTTACATAATATAATATGTCAACTGGGTGCCAAGTCGAGTAGGAATACTAGGGAATGCCTTGGCAGACGAAGCTGCAAAACTTTCAAACAAGAGAAAAAATGTGAACATTTACATAACAGAACCTAGCACTGATTAGTCAAATAATTAAGAGATAGAGGAATGCAGAAGATGTAGTGACCACAACACTGCAGCAGCAACATCAGGATCTGTGGGATGGTACAAGAATTTGACCAATTACGAACCACTTACTTTGAAGAAAGGAATAAATAGGAAAACGTGTATTACACCAGGCTTCGATTACTTAAATGTAAGGACATGGTTGAGACAAAGAGGTCTTGAGCAGCACAAGCAGGCCAGAGGTGGAACGATACATAAATCAGTTCAACAAACGTGCTAGGTGACCAAAGGAATGTTTTAGTTTGTAAGTAAAATGAGAGTTAAAGGATTTTGTTAAATTCAGCTTTAAAGAATTTGCAATGGAAGGTATTAACCTACTATCCCCCAAATTAGTAGCCTGTGACAGTTACATGGGAGTAGGTTTCCGCCTAGAGGCACACTAGCATACCCAGGATCCAACGAGATTCGTGATTGGCCACAGCCCTGCACCTTCCTCTAATCTAAAGGTGACCCGAGATTGTCAGGGCCAAGCCGAGCTACGAGACAGCTCATATGCCGTAGCGGTCACTGTTACCTCCTGGATGAGGAAGGATGTATGATCGAGTGCTTCAAGATTTTTGCAGGATTCTAATGTGTTGTAGAGTTAGGCTTCAAAGAGGAAACAATAGCACTGCATTATTTGGAGAAGCCGATGACATTTTGAAGAGATACATATAATGAAAGAGGCTGTACAGGTAAGACTGATGGAGGGCCTAGTGAGGGGCACCTCACAGCCTAATAGTGACCAAGGACATCAGCCACAAGTCAAAGTAAATGTGGACAGAGCAGTGTCTCACTCCAGGTCTTCAAGGCAGTCCCGATGAAGTGAGGGAGTTAGTAAGTCGGTGACCAGTGACATTTGTGCCGGAAGTGCCAGTGTTGAGGCGTTTCCGGGGCTTAGCGTCCCCGTGGCCTGGTCGTCGACCAGGCCTCCTTGTTGTTGGACTGGTCAACCAGGCTGATGGACGCGGCTGTTCACAGCCTGACGTACGAGTCACAGCCTGGTTGATAAAGTATCCTTTGGAGGTACTTATCGAGTTCTCTGTTGAATACTATGAGGGCTTGGATAGTTATGCCCCTTATGTATAGTAGAAGCGTGTTGAACAGTCTCGGGCCTCTGATGTTGATGGCCCTCTCTTGAATACTGTGAGGGCTCGGCCAGTTATGTCCCTTATGTGTAGTGGAAGCGCGTTGAACAGTCTGGGGCCTCTGATGTTGATAGTTCTAAGTACTCATTGCATCTCTGCTCTTCAAAAGGGGTGGGTGTTCTGCACATTGTGCCATGCCTTCTGGTCTCGTGTGGTGTTATTTCTGTGTGCAGGTTTGGAACCAGCTCCTCTACTATTTTCCACGTGTAAATTATTATATATTTCTCTCGCCTGCGTTCACGAGAATACAGATTTAGGCTCTTTAGTCGGTCCCAGTAGTTTAGGTATTTTACTGAGTGGATTCTAGCAGTAAAGGATCTCTGCACGCTCTCCGGGTTAGCAATTTCTCCAGCTTTGAAAGTGGCTGTCATTGTGCAGCAGTACTCCACTCTAAAGAACACTTGCGTCTTGAAAATTATCATTGGTATAGAATCTCTGGTGTGAAAGGTTCTTGTTATCCAACCTGTCGTTTTTCTTGAAATTGTGACGGCTACTTTATTTTATGTAAATTATTTTTACACTTAAAATATACCTAAAATGTAATTTTTCCCAACACTATTAATTTATTCTTGTGCCTCATTAATATTTGTATTACCTTAGAATCTGATAATTGAAAGGGAAATAATGTAAATAAGTCATGCTATAAAAACTTCATAAATGAGATTATATTTGTATAGCTAAAATATGTACAATCGTAGCTCAAACTAGTTTAATATCGCATCAAATATTTAAATTATATAATTAAAAATTACAAAAAAGCATTTGAAAAAGCAGTGACGATATCTTGTAAAATGATATCATAACTGAAACGTTTTCTTGTTTGGAAAATGGCCACCTCGACCAGGTTTTCGCTTCTTTGCAGGATTGGCACGAGCTCTGGCTCGAGCTTCCTCTTCATTAGCTGCGCTTCATCTTCCTCTCCTTCAACAATTCACAGTTCTGCATCAATGTCCTTTACCTTTAATTTCCCTTGCAAAGTTTCCATAACTAGTTTGTTGAAATCTTCCTTCTTGAAGCGTATGTAGCCCTTGGGTATACCATGGCTGCCATACCACACACCCCTATGATTCGTGGCTTGAGGCACTTATTAGTTTTTTAAAACATTAATAACTCAATACAAGACTTTACCTTAAAATATGTAAAAACTCCCAGCCTATGTTCTGGCCTCCTTGGGGTAGTGGTCCCACCTTCCTGCCCTGGCCTCCTTGGGGTAGTGGTCCCACCTTCCTGCCCTGGCCTCCTTGGGGTAGTGGTCCCACCTTCCTGCCCCTGGCCTCCTTGGGGTAGTGGTCCCACCTTCCTGCCCCTGGCCTCCTTGGGGTAGTGGTCCCACCTTCCTGCCCTGGCCTCCTTGGGGTAGTGGTCCCACCTTCCTGCCCCTGGCCTCCTTGGGGTAGTGGTCCCACCTTCCTGCCCTGGCCTCCTTGGGGTAGTGGTCCCACCTTCCTGCCCCTGGCCTCCTTGGGGTAGTGGTCCCACCTTCCTGCCCTGGCCTCCTTGGGGTAGTGGTCCCACCTTCCTGCCCTGGCCTCCTTGGGGTAGTGGTCCCACCTTCCTGCCCTGGCCTCCTTGGGGTAGTGGTCCCACCTTCCTGCCCCTGGCCTCCTTGGGGTAGTGGTCCCACCTTCCTGCCCCTGGCCTCCTTGGGGTAGTGGTCCCACCTTCCTGCCCTGGCCTCCTTGGGGTAGTGGTCCCACCTTCCTGCCCCTGGCCTCCTTGGGGTAGTGGTCCCACCTTCCTGCCCTGGCCTCCTTGGGGTAGTGGTCCCACCTTCCTGCCCCTGGCCTCCTTGGGGTAGTGGTCCCACCTTCCTGCCCCTGGCCTCCTTGGGGTAGTGGTCCCACCTTCCTGCCCCTGGCCTCCTTGGGGTAGTGGTCCCACCTTCCTGCCCCTGGCCTCCTTGGGGTAGTGGTCCCACCTTCCTGCCCCTGGCCTCCTTGGGGTAGTGGTCCCACCTTCCTGCCCTGGCCTCCTTGGGGTAGTGGTCCCACCTTCCTGCTCTGGCCGCCAAAGCCACACTGCTCAAATTCGTTCATCTTCCAAGCAAGCCGACCTTGGCTGGTTACCAACTAGTTGACATAGTTCCTTAACAAAGTTAAATCATCTGCACTTGGCCAATTAAAGGGATTGAATCTTTACACTTAAATGATGGTTAATTACGTGGGCAAATGAACAAAGTATTTATTGAACAAAATTACTGATAGTAACATGAAATTCTCTAAATTAATGAATTAATAAACAAGGGAGCATGTGGCAAACTACAGCTGACTGAGAGAACATCTTGACCTGAGCTGAGGGTGACTCGTTGCAATGGTGCCAAATCAACAAGTGCCAATACCAACAAGTACAAATACTATGAACTCATTATCACATCCTTCCGATTCTACCATCACTTTGAAAAGAACTATGTATTTCCTTGCTTAGTGAATAGCTTGGTACAAGCCCCAGATATACAATACTCTCTCTAAATTAAGTGGTACACTTACACATGGCATTATTACTTTGTGGGTAAACTTGGAGGGGGAAGGCGGCCTCGCTAGCGACCTGACCTAGGGTCAGTGGTGACAGCTCACCAAATGACAAGCCGCCTATGTACTAAATGAACCGGAAGACAACTTACATGACTCCATAAAACTCTTCACTCCTCCAACATACAATACAGTCTCCTCAAACTATTCTCTACAAGGCAACATCGTAAGACAAAACTTTCCAATTACATCATCGAAAAATCTCTTCCCCTAACACTGATGTGTTGTATCAAACCCAGGACAAAAGTTCCCTTTCACAGCAACTAACGTGCAGGCGCGCAAACGCATCTATAAGAATTCAACTTATTTAGAATTATCTGTATATATTTGTCAATTATCAAAATAATGGATGCCTTAAAGTTGTAGATAGATAATGCACAGATATAATTGAAGAAAGGCACATCCTGTCATAAATGTCTAAGGCTTCTGTGCCCAGTAATGTTTGCATGTCGGTGATTTTAGGTTGCTAGAATAAACATGTGAAATGGTGCTTAACTGAACTTAAAATAGTTTCACTATTGGAGTTAAAGTAGTTTGGACAAAAAAATTTTCCAAGTAACATGGAGACTCGAGTAAATCATATAAAATTGGGAATAAGCCAGGGAACGGTGATCGTAAATAATTAGGATTACTATCCATCATTTAAGCATCAAGACGAACGCTTAGCAAGAAAAATTCGCTAAGCACTCGTCTTTATGCTAAATATACTCGTACCCGAACTTAACGTAACCTATATAACAAAATTGTTAATGTTTCAATATTGTAACTTTTCGTATATAACAACTTCATGCACATAAAACTAATAGTTTGTATAACATATTATACTAGAATAACTTTGCAACATTGTGTTTAACAATCTTAATAAGAGAACAGTACATACAAAGAGAAACAAAAGGTAATCCTACTGTTTTGTAGTAACTTCACTAAAGGCATTAACTACGCTGTCAAAACGTATCTACAATATAATTTACTATGTCATACTGTTAATGTTACTAAGCATGTCTGTTAAGACTTTTCACCGTAACAAACACTCCTCCTTTACTAACATGACCGTTTTTGTGTAGTAACAAAACTGTCATCATCTTGCAGTAATATACCTAAACTAAGGTGTCTAATAATTCATATCTAAACTAGCGAGGGATGGGAGGGTTGTCGACCATCGCTGCGTCAAGTATCTGGTCTAACATGCCTCTGATGCCCAGCAGGTGAGGTACATATTGAGCAGAGCCCGGGATCTGCTGCCCTCTGGCGTTGACCTGAAGCTCCCGGTGTAAGCTTTATGAAGCTTGGAAGGCCAGGGATGGGGCCTGTGTTCGTGGGAGTGTGATGATGGCGGGGATGGAATAGGCTGACTTTTCATAGTCTGTGGTTTATCAGGTAGTACAGTTTGCTTGCTTCATGGGCCTGCCTAGCACAGGCGATTATTTGGAATATTTTCATTGAGTGGTGTGCAAACTGCGTTGTGAACACTGGTCATCTGAAAAGCTACAAGCTGGAATTATGGAGTAAAACAGGACAAACACTGGGGGCATAGAAAGACCAGAACGGTATTCATCTTTGCCGGCTGGGTTATGTCACATTTGTTCTTTACAATCAAGACCGAAAAGGAGTCCCTTTAAATAAGTTAAAATGTCTCCCCGTCAAAATACAATAAATCGATAATCTGTAGAACACTGTCCAAAAACAGCACATTGTCTACCAGGTCTAATTGTATTTGACTCAATTGGCTTATGGGTTTGGGGTCATCGCCTCTTTAGTCCCAACATTTAGATTTAGTTGTTTAATGTTGTGCATTCACTCTTTTTCCCAACCCGTCTTCGCCTAAAGTCCATTACATCCAGCAGCCCGTCCTCCAACAAAGACCCAAAAGTGATTCCATGCACCTGCCAAACCACCTGTTTGTGAATGAAAAACGGTTAATGCAAGACTCGCAACTGATTTCGTTAGAACACTTCCGGAACAAGTGTTTTACTGACGAATTTTGTTCGAACCACAACGCTGTAAATGCTTCACCCACGTACTACAAATACAAATAATTGCCAACAGAACCTAGAGGAGGACGAGCTGTTTGGAGGACGGGATGTTTTTCCTTGTTTAGGCATGAAACTATCGATTTATGATTGAAAACTTCCTCTAATTCCCCACAATTACAATACAAAGACAGAAAACAACCAAACATCTGTTACTGATCCATGAACAAATCCACAGGCGCCGTGATGAAGGTTCGAAACC
>WNGS01067079.1:5191-18102 GCA_020271785.1 Procambarus virginalis | reverse complement strand
GTCACTCACTTCTGGGTGTGAGTGTTCAGTTGCATATAGTCCCGGGGACATTCAGGCTTGTTCGCATATATATATATATATATATATATATATATATATATATATATATATATATATATATATATATATATATATTATATATATATATATATATATATATTATATATATATATATATATATATATATATATATATATATATATGTCGTACCTAGTAACCAGAACGCACTTCTCGGCCTACTATGCAAGGCCCGATTTGCCTAATAAGCCAAGTTTCATGAATTAATTGTTTTTCGACTACCTAACCTACCTAACCTAACCTAACTTTTTCGGCTACCTAACTTAACCTAACCTATAAAGATAGGTTAGGTTAGGTTAGGTAGGGTTGGTTAGGTTCGGTCATATATCTACATTAATTTTAACTCCAATAAAAAAAATTGACCTCATGCATAATGAAATGGGTAGCTTTTTCATTTCACGAGAAAAAAATTTGAGAAAATATATTAATTCAAGAAAACTTGGCTTATTAGGCAAATCAGGCCTTGCATAGTAGGCTGAGAAGTGCGTTCTGGCTACTAGGTACGACATATATATATATATATATATATATATATATATATATATATATATATATATATATATATATATATATATATTTAGTTTAGGCTAGGTTAGCTTTAATTAGGTTAGGTTAGTTTAGGCTAGGAAATAGGCTAGGTTTGTAGTAATAGAAATAGATAAAAAATATAAAAAAATGAATAAGTATAAATAAATTTTAAATTATATATAAACAATAAATAAAAAAAATAAAGAAAAAAAATAGCTGGAATTTTGTTAACGTTTCTTATCACCGAATGCCTCTGTTCACCTAGCAGTAAATAGGTATCCAAGAGTTAGTTAGGTTAGATTAGGTAAGGTTAGATTAGGTTAGGTTAGGTTAGATTAGGTTAGGTTAGTTTAAGCTAGGAAATAGGCTAGGTTTGTAGAAATAGGGCTGTAATTGATATCACCGAATGCCTCTGTTCACCTAGCAGTAAATAGGTATCCAGGAGTTAGTTAGGTTAGATTAGGTAAGGTTAGGTTAGGTTAGGTTAGGTTAGGTTAGTTTAGGCTAGGAAATAGGCTAGGTTTGTAGAAATAGGGCTGTAATTGATATCACCGAATGCCTCTGTTCACCTAGCAGTAAATACGTATCCAGGAGTTAGTTAGGTTAGATTAAGGTAAGGTTAGGTTAGGTTAGGTTAGGTTAGGTTAGTTTAAGCTAGGAAATAGGCTAGGTTTGTAGAAATAGGGCTGTAATTGATATCACCGAATGCCTCTGTTCACCTAGCAGTAAGTAGGTATCCAGGAGTTAGGTTAGGTTAGGTAAGGTTAGATTAGGTTAGTTTAGGTAAGGGTAGTTAGGTTAGTTTAGGCTAGGAAATAGGCTAGGTTTGTAGAAATAGGGCTGTAATTGATATCACCGAATGCCTCTGTTCACCTAGCAGTAAATAGGTATCCAGGAGTTAGTTAGGTTAGATTAGGTAAGGTTAGGTTAGGTTAGGTTAGGTTAGGTTAGTTTAGGCTAGGAAATAGGCTAGGTTTGTAGAAATAGGGCTGTAATTGATATCACCGAATGCCTCTGTTCACCTAGCAGTAAATAGGTATCCAGGAGTTAGTTAGGTTAGATTAGGTAAGGTTAGATTAGGTTAGGTTAGGTTAGGTTAGGTTAGTTTAGGCTAGGAAATAGGCTAGGTTTGTAGAAATAGGGCTGTAATTGATATCACCGAATGCCTCTGTTCACCTAGCAGTAAATAGGTATCCAGGAGTTAGTAAGCTAGCTACTTGGGGCGTGGTGAGGGTTAGTTAGTTAGTCACTAGTTGGACCTTGTGGGGTGGTGGGTGTTGGAGACCACTATATAAGCCTAACATGTATAAAGTTCCTGTCTGCCTGTCCCCCGACTCAATAATGTTACATGTATTGACTAAATGAAGCCTAAGAGAGCATATGCAAGGCCTAAGATGAGTCATTTGTCAGCAGGAGCAGCAGCAGCAACTTGTGCGAGATCAATGGCAGCGGCGGCGGCGGTATCCCAACATTTCTATTTTGGAGCAACAGTAGTAGTCCATTTGTTGTTGGTTGGTTTGACTAAATAGTTGCAATTAATACTGTCATTAATGGAGAATTGGCTGCTATGTGTGAGTATCCTCCGCCTGCCTGTCTGTCTGCCTGCCTGCCCGCCGCAGTTACCATTATCTTGACTCACTCACTAACATGTGATTAGTTACTACTTGTATACAATTGTAACGGCCTATTACCAATTACCTACCTACCACCTTGAGAACACTGCGTCTCGTCCCATACATCAGTCAGGTTAAGCACCGTTGACTTTGGTTAGTACTTGGATGGGTGACCTGCCTGGGAACACCAACTGCTGCTGCTGAGGAGTTGACCCTGAGCAGCCGTGGAGTGCGGACGTGTCCCTCCGTGACTGCTAGGGTAGTCAGCCGTTTGATCGCCAGGTGGCGGGGCGTAGCTGCCCCCCCCACCCCCCAGTGTTGTTGCCTGCCGGGCGGTGTGCAGACGTGGCAGGTGTTGGGTTCACCATGGGTGGTCCCCTACCTGCAATCAAGCGTGTGAACTCGGTAGGACTGGAATTCTCTGGCCGTGCTGGGTATCCAGAGGTAGCGGAGGTACTGTGCGACTTGCTGCATATCCCGGTGCTGGATATTGACGGGATTGAGCTGGTGACTGCGCGTCGCGTTGTCATCAAGCTGGCGACGGAGGAGGTATATCGTGCCTTCCTCAGTCGTTACGAGGGGCGCTCGCTGTCCTTGCCAGGAGGTACCGGCTCAGTCGCCATATCAGACCGGAGTGGTGCGCTGACCTATGTCAGCGTGCATGGGGCGCCCTTGGAGTTTCCCGAAGAGCTTCTGCGGCGTTATTTCCAGCGATTTGGGCCCGTCGTCAGTGTGAGGGTCAATACGTTATCCTCCGGGAAGTACGCCGGGAGGCGGACGAATATTCGCACCTTGGGCATGCGTCTGCGGTCGGACATTCCGTCTTCGGTCCGGCTTCTGGGATGCTACATCCGGGTGTACTATGCCCGGCAGCCTCGGACCTGTTTCCGGTGTGGCTTGATGGGGCATCAGGCTGCAGGGTGCGAGGCGGATCCGGTTGCACCTGTCAACCTCTTTCGGGAAGAGGATTTCCCTCCGCTTCCACTGGACGAGGACTTCGGGGATGTGGAGCCCGCCCGGCTCGTTGCTGCGGCTCCCCCGGCGTCTCCTGACGTTTCCCCGGATGTCGCTGGCCCTCCTCCGGCTGTTGCGATGAGATCAGTGGATTCCCCTGATCCTGTTCGTATCCCTGTCCCTGCTGCTCCAGTGGCCCGTGGTCTTGCGCCCTCCTCTACGCCTGCTCCCCTGTCTTCCGGTGCTGCGCCTGGCCCTATCTCCTCGACTCGGATCCCGGATGCTGAAGTGGCTGAGGGGTCCCTGGTTGTGTGTGGTCCGGTTCCCCCTGCGGTTGAAGCTGCTGCAGTCGTCAGACGCGTACGAGCGGCTTGTGATGCCCGTGGGTCTGGGTCCACTTCCGGTTCCGAGGATGTGCGCCCGGTGCCCAAGAGATCCAGGCGCTCATCTACTGCATGGGCTGATGAGGTGGATTCTGGCGCTGATGGGTTATCAGGACTTGAGGTAGTGGCCGCTGACGTCCATATATCTGCTGATGCCGAGGGCTGTGTCTATGATTCGCCTCCTGTGGCTTCTGTCGGCAGTTCCCCGCAGTGGGGGGTGGTTGCACCTCCAGTGGTTGGTGAAGAGGGTGCTGGTGCAAGTCGGGACCTCGTGTTGGTTCTGCGGAAGGATGTTCGGGGTGAGGAGCCCCCACGAGTGTCCCGTCCGGTGGTTGATGAGCAGCCCTGTGAGGCTGCCGCGGTTACAAGTGCGCTGCCCGTTGCCTGCGCCGGTACGAAGAAGCCTATCCCGTTCATCTTAGCCGACGGCACGGAGTATCATGCGACATCCAACCCTATAGGTATTACCTTTCATAACATAGTGGAGCCTATTCCGTGGTGCCCCACGACTGTCTGGGTTCCGGCGTATAAAGTATTTGCTAAGGGTGTGCCGCTTTCAATGCCCGATCCTCGGACGGCCCTTAGTCCCCCTATTCCGGAATATATTATGGCGATATGGGAGGCGTATTGTATTCTTTTCCCGGCTGCAGAGTGGCCGGAAAAGTATGCACAGGACTGATAGTCTGTGTGCTTGCGGTTTCTATCGGGTGTATCTTGGATTTTCGTCTGTTATGTGATGTATGTTATGTGATGTGTATTGTGTGCCCTTCAGGCCGAGGTTTTCTAAATGTCCCTGTTCTTTTGGCTATGCCTTTTCATGTTCTATGTTTCTTTATTTTGTTGTCTTCTGTGCTCTTTTGGCTATGCCTTTTCTTGTTCATGTATATTTAATTTGTTGATTTATGTGCCCTTCTGGCTATGAGGTGAGATCTCTGTTCTTGAATTATTATTTCTTCTCTGTTTCATTTGTGTATTGCAGTGTATTTTGGGTCTCGGTCCTTCAGGCCGGTGTTAGGTTTGTTTGTTGTACCGATGGTTTTTGTACTGTTTTGCTATGAGCCTTACTGATTTTGTTTATATTTTTTGCTGACTGTGTTTACTTTTTGTTCTGTGTTTTCTGTACATTTTTGAGTTTGTACTTTGTTATGCTGTGCTGTCGGCCCTTCTGGCTGATGGGGTTTGTTCTCTGTGGTTTCTACTGTGTTTCTTTGTTTTTATTGTATTTAATTCGCATGCTTGCATGTAAAAATAAAAATAAAAAAAAAAAACTGCTGCTGCTGATGGTATTAATATTTGGGCAGTCTCCGTGGGTCAGTGTGTGTGTGTGTGTGTACAAGAATGTCGCACATGGAAATGTGTACATGCCATTTTAATAATAGTATACCATCCATGAAGAAAATGGCTAACTATGTGTCAGTCCATTGTCTCTCTCTGCCGGCCTACCTACCTACCTACCTACCTAACTGCTTAAACTTGTCCACTCAATATGCTGTTGAATATCTATCTCCAGTGATCACTTACCCTTAATTCATACATTATTAACCAAATGATCTCATTAACAAATCTCTACACATTTCAACCACCTACCTTCCTGCTAACATCAATCACAACAACTAATACACTCAACTCAGTCCCAAACACTTTTCTTATTCCTTCCTCAACACTTCGCCGCCCTATATAACCTATCTCAAAAAATTACATTTAAATACCTAACTGCCAACCCTCCGCCCTCCCATTCCCCCCCCCCACCACACTTCCCACGGTAGCTCCCCCGGACCCCCTCCCCTGCCCCCGGCCCCTCCCCTTCCACCACCCCCCCCCCTACAATGGAGGCCGCCGTACCCCTACCCCCCATACAACCCCCTCCATCACCCCCCTCCCGACCCAACACAGAAAATGGCGGCCACAACGATATATTTAACCAGCCAAACCCTTCGGTCCTTCGCCTATGTACTATTTATTCTTGAAATAAAACGAGTAAAAAACAAACAGGATTTTCCTTCCCTAGTAAAACATATACAGTATTTTACAGAACGAGGCCTAAAATAGCACATATTAGATATTGGATTGCTTGTTTACCATTCACAAACTCATTTGAAAACACCACACTAATTATTAATTAATACATACTTTTAAACACACACACACACACACACACACACACACACACACACACACACACACACACACACACATGTCAGTTAGCCTAAATTCTCCAATATTCATTCATAAAACTGCCTCACGGGACTGCAACCTCATCAAACAAAGCTGTTAGGTATTTCTAACTGTCAACAAAAATTAACAACTTCACATGTCAATCATTGCAACAGTTGATAAATAGACACTAACTAACTAACCTTGCTACGACATATAAATACAAGTGCCAAATTTGTTTCAGAAGGCAACTCCAGCGTGGCCTAGTCGGATAGAACATGTTCTTAATCCGGATAGACCTGCGTTCGAGCCTGTCGGAACGGTTGCAAGTACAGGGCACAGATTTCTCTGTGTGTCCCCTCCTGTAGGAGCATCAGTTTCGATAGACTCTCTGGATAGCCGAAGATTGATTGACTGATCCCTTGGAATGTGGGGAAGGGTTGAAGTCCGGGGGCCCACGGACGGATACCTGGATCCACTGACCTCGGGCAGGTCTTTCAATCCACCTGGATTTCAGGTGGGGAGAAGGGAGGCAATTTGGGTCGACACAAAGAGCTTCCTGGACCCAAAACCCAATGGATACACGGACACGGACACTCACACGGACACGCACACGGACACTCACTGACTCTGACACGAACCGAAGGTTCGTGTCAGATAATATGAAGGGAGGATAGGTTGGTTAGGTTAGGTTGCTTAAGTTGGTTGGTTAGGTTAGGTTGGTTAGGTTGGTTGGTTGGTTAGGTTGGTTAGTTAGGTTGGTTGGATAGGTTAGGTTGGTTAGGTTAGGTTGGTTAGGTTAGGTTGGTTGGTTAGGTTGTTGGTTAGGTTGGTTAGGTTGGTTGGTTAGGTTGGTTAGTTAGGTTGGTCGGTTAGGTTAGGTTGCTTAGGTTGGTCGGTTAGGTTAGGTTGATTAGGTTGGTTGGTTAGGTTAGGTTGCTTAGGTTGGTTGGTTAGGTTGGTTGGTTGGTTAGGTTGGTTGGTTAGGTTGGTTGGTTAGGTTGCTTAGGTTGGTTAGTTAGGTTAGGTTGCTTAGGTTGGTTAGTTAGGTTAGGTTGCTTAGGTTAGGTTGCTTAGGTTGGTTGCTTAGGTTGGTTGGTTGGTTAGGTTGGTTGGTTAGGTTAGGTTGCTTAGGTTGGTTGGTTAGGTTGGTTAGTTAGGTTGGTTGGATAGGTTAGGTTGGTTAGGTTAGGTTGGTTAGGTTGGTTGGTTGGTTAGGTTGGTTGGTTAGGTTGGTTGGTTGGTTGGTTAGGTTGGTTAGTTAGGTTGGTCGGTTAGGTTAGGTTGATTAGGTTGGTTGGTTAGGTTAGGTTGCTTAGGTTGGTTGGTTAGGTTGGTTGGTTGGTTAGGTTGTGGTTAGGTTGGTTGGTTGGTTAGTTAGGTTAGGTTGCTTAGGTTGGTTAGTTAGGTTAGGTTGCTTAGGTTAGGTTGCTTAGGTTGGTTGGTTGGTTGGTTAGGTTGGTTGGTTAGGTTGGTTGGTTAGGTTAGGTTGCTTAGGTTGGTTGTTGGTTAGGTTGGTTGGTTAGGTTAGGTTGCTTAGGTTGGTTGGTCGGTTAGGTTGGTTGGTTAGGTTAGGTTGCTTAGGTAGGTTGCTTAGGTTGGTTGGTTAGAATCAGGTTAGGTGGTTGGTTAGGTTGGTTGGTTAGGATCAGGTTAGGTTGGTTAGGTTGGTTAGTTAGGTTGGTTGGTTAGGTTAGGTTGCTTAGGTTAGGTTGGTTAGGTTGGTTGGTTAGGTTGGTTGCTTAGGTTAGGTTGGTTAGATTGGTTGGTTAGATTGGTTAGTTAGGTTGGTTGGTTAGGTTAGGTTGCTTAGGTTGGTTATTTAGGTTGGTTAGTTTGGTTGGTTGGTTAGTTTGGTTAGTTAGGTTGGTTAGTTAGGTTGGTTGGTTAGGTTAGGTTGCTTAGGTTGGTTGGTTAGGTTAGGTTGCTTAGGTTGGTTGGTTAGGTTAGGTTGGTTGTTAGGTAGGTTGGTTGGTTAGGTTAGGTTGGTTGGTTAGGTTTGTGGATTAGGATAGGTTGGTGGATTAGGTTAGGTTGCTTAGGTTGGTTGGTTAGGTTGGTTAGTTAGGTTGGTGGATTAGGTTAGGTTGGTGGATTAGGTTAGGTTGCTTAGGTTGGTTAGGTTGGTGGATTAGGTTAGGTTGCTTAGGTTGGTTAGGTTGGTGGATTAGGTTAGGTTGTTTAGGTTGTTAGGTTGTTGGTTATAATTAGAATTAGGTTATTATATATTAGATTATAGAATTTGAGGTTAGAATTTTAGGTTAGAACAAGCATAATTATGGTTTAATTTTCTGTTTAGTTCAATTTCAATATAGATAATATATATGCTTAGTATGCTATGTATGTTAGTATGTTAGGCTTAGTATGCTATGCATGTTAGTTTGGGTGGTTAGGTTATGTTGGTAAGATATTTTTGTTATAATTAATATAAGATATAAGTTGGTTATTTTGTGGTTGGTAATACTTTATTTTTGTTTTATTTTATAATTTTTGTAATTTAATATTTAATTTAATATTAATTAATTTCATATAAAAAAATAAACGTTTATAATACTTTTATTTTATGTAATAATTGGTTAGGTAATAGTATTACCTAACCTATATTATTACCTATATTATTAACTATATTATTAACCTATATTATTACATAACTAATTACCTATAGTAAAAATAGGTAGTAGTATTATTCCACGGACTGATATATATATATATATATATATATATATATATATATATATATATATATATATATATATATATATATATATATATATATATATCAGTCACTCACTTCTGGGGTGTGAGTGTTCAGTTGCATATAGTCCCGGGGACCATTCAGGCTTGTTCGCATATATATATATATATATATATATATATATATATATATATATATATATATATTATATATATATAGATATATATATATATATATATATATCTATATATATATATATATATATATATATGTCGTACCTAGTAACCAGAACGCACTTCTCGGCCTACTATGCAAGGCCCGATTTGCCTAATAAGCCAAGTTTTCATGAATTAATTGTTTTTCGACTACCTAACCTACCTAACCTAACCTAACTTTTTCGGCTACCTAACTTACCTAACCTATAAAGATAGGTTAGGTTAGGTTAGGTAGGGTTGGTTAGGTTCGGTCATATATCTACATTAATTTTAACTCCAATAAAAAAATTGACCTCATGCATAATGAAATGGGTAGCTTTTTCATTTCACGAGAAAAAATTTGAGAAAATATATTAATTCAAGAAAACTTGGCTTATTAGGCAAATCAGGCCTTGCATAGTAGGCTGAGAAGTGCGTTCTGGCTACTAGGTACGACATATATATATATATATATATATATATATATATATATATATATATATATATATATATATATATATATATATATTTAGTTTAGGCTAGGTTAGCTTTAATTAGGTTAGGTTAGTTTAGGCTAGGAAATAGGCTAGGTTTGTAGTAATAGAAATAGATAAAAAATATAAAAAATGAATAAAGTATAAATAAATTTTAAATTATATATAAACAATAAATAAAAAAAATAAAGAAAAAAAATAGCTGGAATTTTTGTTAACGTTTCTTATCACCGAATGCCTCTGTTCACCTAGCAGTAAATAGGTATCCAGAGTTAGTTAGGTTAGATTAGGTAAGGTTAGATTAGGTTAGGTTAGGTTAGATTAGGTTAGGTTAGTTTAAGCTAGGAAATAGGCTAGGTTTGTAGAAATAGGGCTGTAATTGATATCACCGAATGCCTCTGTTCACCTAGCAGTAAATAGGTATCCAGGAGTTAGTTAGGTTAGATTAGGTAAGGTTAGGTTAGGTTAGGTAGGTTAGGTTAGTTTAGGCTAGGAAATAGGCTAGGTTTGTAGAAATAGGGCTGTAATTGATATCACCGAATGCCTCTGTTCACCTAGCAGTAAATACGTATCCAGGAGTTAGTTAGGTTAGATTAAGGTAAGGTTAGGTTAGGTTAGGTTAGGTTAGGTTAGTTTAAGCTAGGAAATAGGCTAGGTTTGTAGAAATAGGGCTGTAATTGATATCACCGAATGCCTCTGTTCACCTAGCAGTAAGTAGGTATCCAGGAGTTAGGTTAGATTAGGTAAGGTTAGATTAGGTTAGGTTAGGTTAGGTTAGATTAGGTTAGGTTAGTTTAGGCTAGGAAATAGGCTAGGTTTGTAGAAATAGGGCTGTAATTGATATCACCGAATGCCTCTGTTCACCTAGCAGTAAGTAGGTATCCAGGAGTTAGGTTAGGTTAGGTAAGGTTAGATTAGGTTAGTTTAGGTAAGGGTAGGTTAGGTTAGTTTAGGCTAGGAAATAGGCTAGGTTTGTAGAAATAGGGCTGTAATTGATATCACCGAATGCCTCTGTTCACCTAGCAGTAAATAGGTATCCAGGAGTTAGTTAGGTTAGATTAGGTAAGGTTAGGTTAGGTTAGGTTAGGTTAGGTTAGTTTAGGCTAGGAAATAGGCTAGGTTTGTAGAAATAGGGCTGTAATTGATATCACCGAATGCCTCTGTTCACCTAGCAGTAAATACGTATCCAGGAGTTAGTTAGGTTAGATTAGGTAAGTTAGATTAGGTTAGGTTAGGTTAGGTTAGGTTAGGTTAGTTTAGGCTAGGAAATAGGCTAGGTTTGTAGAAATAGGGCTGTAATTGATATCACCGAATGCCTCTGCTCACCTAGCAGTAAATAGGTATCCAGGAGTTAGTAAGCTAGCTACTTGGGGCGTGGTGAGGGTTAGTTAGTTAGTCACTAGTTGGACCTTGTGGGGTGGTGGTGTTGGAGACCACTATATAAGCCTAACATGTATAAAGTTCCTGTCTGCCTGTCCCCCGACTCAATAATGTTACATGTATTGACTAAATGAAGCCTAAGAGAGCATATGCAAGGCCTAAGATGAGTCATTTGTCAGCAGGAGCAGCAGCAGCAACTTGTGCGAGATCAATGGCAGCGGCGGCGGCGGTATCCCAACATTTCTATTTTGGAGCAACAGTAGTAGTCCATTTGTTGTTGGTTGGTTTGACTAAATAGTTGCAATTAATACTGTCATTAATGGAGAATTGGCTGCTATGTGTGAGTATCCTCCGCCTGCCTGTCTGTCTGCCTGCCTGCCCGCCCGCCCGCCGCAGTTACCATTATCTTGACTCACTCACTAACATGTGATTAGTTACTACTTGTATACAATTGTAACGGCCTATTACCAATTACCTACCTACCACCTTGAGAACACTGCGTCTCGTCCCATACATCAGTCAGGTTAAGCACCGTTGACTTTGGTTAGTACTTGGATGGGTGACCTGCCTGGGAACACCAACTGCTGCTGCTGATGGTATTAATATTTGGGCAGTCTCCGTGGGTCAGTGTGTGTGTGTGTGTGTACAAGAATGTCGCACATGGAAATGTGTACATGCCATTTTAATAATAGTATACCATCCATGAAGAAAATGGCTAACTATGTGTCAGTCCATTGTCTCTCTCTGCCGGCCTACCTACCTACTACCTACCTAACTGCTTAAACTTGTCCACTCAATATGCTGTTGAATATCTATCTCCAGTGATCACTTACCCTTAATTCATACATTATTAACCAAATGATCTCATAACAAATCTCTACACATTTCAACCACCTACCTTCCTGCTAACATCAATCACAACAACTAATACACTCAACTCAGTCCCAAACACTTTTCTTATTCCTTCCTCAACACTTCGCCGCCCTATATAACCTATCTAAAAAAATTACATTTAAATACCTAACTGCCAACCCTACCTCCCCCCCCCCCACCACACTTCCCACGGTAGCTCCCCGGACGCCCCTCCCCTGCCCCCGGCCCCCTACCCTACCACCCCCACCCCCACAATGGGGGCCGCCGTACCCCTACCCCCCATACCACCCTCCATCACCCCCCTCCCGACCCAACACAGAAAATGGCGGCCACAACGATATATTTAACCAGCCAAACCCTTCGGTCCTTCGCCTATGTACTATTTATTCTTGAAATAAAACGAGTAAAAAAACAAACTGGATTTTCCTTCCCTAGTAAAACATATACAGTATTTTACAGAACGAGGCCTAAAATAGCACATATTAGATATTGGATTGCTTGTTTACCATTCACAAACTCATTTGAAAACACCACACTAATTATTAATTAATACATACTTTTAAACACACACACACACACACACACACACATGTCAGTTAGCCTAAATTCTCCAATATTCATTCATAAAACTGCCTCACGGGACTGCAACCTCATCAAACAAAGCTGTTAGGTATTTCTAACTGTCAACAAAAATTAACAACTTCACATGTCAATCATTGCAACAGTTGATAAATAGACACTAACTAACTAACCTTGCTACGACATATAAATACAAGTGCCAATTTGTTTCAGAAGGCAACTCCAGCGTGGCCTAGTCGGATAGAACATGTTCTTAATCCGGATAGACCTGCGTTCGAGCCTGTCGGAACGGTTGCAAGTACAGGGCACAGATTTCTCTGTGTGTCCCTCCTGTAGGAGCATCAGTTTCGATAGACTCTCTGGATAGCCGAAGATTGATTGACTGATCCCTTGGAATGTGGGGAAGGGTTGAAGTCCGGGGCCCACGGACGGATACCTGGATCCACTGACCTCGGGCAGGTCTTTCAATCCACCTGGATTTCAGGTGGGGAGAAGGGAGGCAATTTGGGTCGACACAAAGAGCTTCCTGGACCCAAAACCCAATGGATACACGGACACGGACACTCACACGGACACGCACACGGACACCACTGACTCTGACACGAACCGAAGGTTCGTGTCAGATAATATGAAGGGAGGATAGGTTGGTTAGGTTAGGTTGCTTAAGTTGGTTGGTTAGGTTAGGTTGGTTAGGTTGGTTGGTTTGTTAGGTTGGTTAGTTAGGTTGGTTGGTTAGGTTAGGTTGGTTAGGTTAGGTTGGTTGGTTAGGTTGGTTGGTTGGTTAGGTTAGGTTGGTTAGGTTAGGTTGGTTAGGTTAGGTTGGTTAGGTTAGGTTGGTTGGTTAGGTTGGTTGCTTAGGTTGGTTAGTTAGGTTGGTCGGTTAGGTTGGTTAGTTAGGTTGGTCGTTAGGTTAGGTTGGTTAGGTTGGTCGGTTAGGTTAGGTTGCTTAAGTTGGTTAGTTAGGTTAGGTTGCTTAGGTTGTTGGT
>WNGS01067074.1:0-10470 GCA_020271785.1 Procambarus virginalis | reverse complement strand
AGAGCCCTGATGAAGGTGTGGTGAACCCCGTGTATCCGCGGGCCGTTTAAATCTTGCGTAGTACTCCAACACATCATATGACGTGAAGAGCAGTTGACTGGTAAAACGCCTAGCACGTCATATGATGTGATGCGCACTTTAAGGGTTAAGAACCGTCAGTCCGTCGAGATCGGGTTCAGCGACGAAAAGGGGATAGATAATAAAAGGTTCCCCTCGCTCGAGACGTTGGGTACTACAGTTCTACGGGTGCAAGAGTATGCCTACCTCAAGCACCCGGGCGTCAAAATAGAAGAAGTCCAAAGGAATAACCAAAACAAGCAAAAGGTCGGCAGGAAACGACAAGCAGATAGGAGAAGAGGGGGAGAAAACGAAACATAAGGAAAAGGAAAAGCGATCCGGCACAATTAGAGAAGACAGCAGCAAGGAGTGCAAGGCCACAAAGGACAGAGGACTGTCCCACGGAGCATCACACTCCGGCAGCCGTCTACTAAGCCCTCTCACGGTGCCAACGGGGCCGGATGGGGAGGGGGTTGATAGGAGAATGAGGGGGGGAAAACAATGAAACACGAGGAAAAGGAAAAGAGGTCTGGCAAAATTTGTAAAGGCAGCCTAGCAGGAACATAAGGCTGTAAAAGTACAGAGGACTGACCCATGGAGCATCACACTCCGGCAGATGCCCACCAAGTCCCCTCACGGCAGCAACGGGCCAGACAGTGAGGATAATCCTGGTTGGTTGATACCTGGTTGATACCTGGTTGATGGGGTTCTGGGAGTTCTTCTACTCCCCAAGCCCGGCCCGAGGCCAGGCTCGACTTGTGAGAGTTTGATCCACCAGGCTGTTGCTTGGAGCGGCCCGCAGAGCCACATACCCACCACAGCCCGGCTGATCCGGGACTTCTCTTAGGAAACAGTCCAGTTTTCTCTTGAAGATGTCCACGGTTGTTCCGGCAATATTTCTTATAGTCGCTGGGAGGACGTTGAACAACCGCGGACCTCTGATGTTTATACAGTGTTCTCTGATTGTGCCTATGGCACCTCTGCTCTTCACTGGTTCAATCTTGCATTTTCTTCCATATCGTTCACTCCAGTACGTTGTTATTTTACTGTGTAGATTTGGGACCTGGCCCTCCAGTATTTTCCACGTGTATATTATTTGGTATCTCTCTCGTCTCCTTTCTAGAGTACATTTGGAGAGCTTTGAGACGATCCCAATAATTTAGGTGTTTATCTCGTCTATGCGTGCCGTATATGTTCTCTGTATTCCCTATTTCAGCAATCTCTCCTGCTCTGAAGGGGGAAGTGAGTACTGAGCAGTATTCGAGACGGGACAACACAAGTGACTTGAAGAGTACAACCATTGTGATGGGATCCCTGGATTTGAAAGTTCTCGTAATCCATCCGATCATTTTTCTGGCTGATGCGATATTTGCTTGTTATGCTCCCTAAACGTTAGATCGTCGGACATCATTATTCCCAAATCCTTGACATGCTGTTTTTCTACTATGGGAAGATTTGATTGTGTTTTGTACCCTGTATTATGTTTCAGATCCTCATTTTTGCCGTACCTGAGTACCTGAAATTTATCACTGTTAAACATCATATTATTTTCTGCTGCCCAATCGAAAACTTTGTTGACATCTGTTTGTAGTTTTTCAATGTCTTCAGCAGAGGTAATTTTCATGCTGATTTTTGTGTCATCTGCGAAGGATGACACGAAGCTGTGACGTGTATTTTTGTCTATATCAGATATGAGAATAAGGAACAGTAGCGGTGCAAGGACTGTACCTTGAGGTACAGAGCTTTTAACATCGCTTGGACTCGATTTTATCTGATTGACTGTTACTCTTTGTGTTCTGTTCGACAGGAAATTGAGTATCCAGCGTCCTACTTTTCCAGTTATTCCCATTGACCTCATTTTGTGAGCTATCACCCCATGGTCACATTTGTCGAAAGCCTTTGCAAAGTCTGTGTATACAACATCTGCATTTTGCTTTTCTTCTAGGGCTTCTGTGATTTTGTCATAGTGGTTGAGTAACTGTGACAGACAGGATCTTCCCGCTCTAAATCCATGTTGTCCTGGATTGTGCAATTCATTGTTTTCCATAAAACTAGAAATTTGATTCCTAATCACTCTTTCAAACACTTTTATTATGTGTGATGTTAGTGCAACTGGCCTATAATTTTTTGCCAAGGCTTTACTCCCCCCCTTGTGCAACGGAGCTATATCTGCAGATTTAAGTGCTGCTGGTATCTCCCCTGTATCCGGCTCTTTCTCCATATTACGCTGAGTACTGGAAGCACCCATCCCATCCTGGAATTACCCATCCCATCCTGGAAGCACCCATCCATCCTGGAAGCCCCATCCCATCCTGGAAGCACCCATCCCATCCTGGAAGCACCCATCCCATCCTGGAAGCACCCATCCCATCCTGGAAGCACCCATCCATCCTGGAAGCACCCATCCCATCCTGGAAGCACCCATCCTATCCTGGAAGCACCCATCCTATCCTGGAAGCACCCATCCCATCCTGGAAGTACCATCCCATCCTGGAAGCACCCATCCATCCTGGAAGCACCCATCCCATCCTGGAAGCACCCATCCTCCTGGAAGCACCCATCCCATCCTGGAAGCACCCATCCCATCCTGGAAGCACCCATCCCATCCTGGAAGTACCCATCCCATCCTGGAAGCACCCATCCCATCCTGGAAGCACCCATCCCATCCTGGAAGCACCCATCCCATCCTGGAAGTACCCATCCCATCCTGGAAGTACCCATCCCATCCTGGAAGTACCCATCCCATCCTGGAAGTACCCATCCCATCCTGGAAGCAACCCCATCCGGAAGCACCCATCCCATCTGGAAGTACCCATCCCCTCCTGGAAGTACCCATATCCTGGAAGCACCCATCCCATCCTGGAAGCACCCATCCCATCCTGGAAGTACCCATCCCATCCTGGAAGTACCCATCCCATCCTGGAAGTACCCATCCCATCCTGGAAGCACCCATCCCATCCTGGAAGCACCCATCCCATCCTGGAAGTACCTATCCTGCCAGACACCGCCAATCCTGGAAGGCTCGGCCCCAGTCGTAATATCCCTTCCAATCCTCTCCAGTTAACCAATTCCCGGGCCGCTTGTCTCATTTACCACCGGCCTGTACAACACACACTCATTCCCCACCTCTCCTCCACACCCCGAGGTGGTTAGTATACTCAGGCCCGGCCACTGCTGCTGCCTGCTGTTACATCCACGCTGGTGCTGCCTGCTGTTACATCCCCGCTGGTGCTGCCTGCTGTTACAACCCCGCTAGTGCTGCCTGGTGCCATAACCCTGCAAGTGCTGCCTGCTGCCACAACACCGCTGGTGCTGTCGGCTGTTACATTCCCAGCCTGGTGCTGCCTGCTGTTCAACACTGCTAGTGCTGCCTGCTGGTACAACCCCCCCGCTAGTGCTGCCTGCTGTTACATCCCCGCTGGTGCTGCCTGCTGTCTAAAACCCTGCTAGTGCTGCCTGCTGCCAAAAACCCTGCTAGTGCTGCCTGCTTATACAAACCCTGATAGTGCTGTTACAACACCCGCTGGTGCCTAGCCCTGCTGTTACAACCCCGCTAGTGCTTGCCTGCTGCCACAACCCTGCTAGTGCTGCCTGCTGCTACAACCCTACTAGTGCTGCCTGCTGCCACAACCCCGCTAGTGCTGCCTGCTGCCACAACCCCGCTAGTGCTGCCTGGTGCCATAACCCTGCAAGTGCTGCCTGCTGCCACAAACCCTGCTAGTGCTGCCTGCCTGTTACAACCTTAGGTGCTGCCTGTGCCACCCCAGTGCTGCCTGCTTGCACACAAACCCGCTAGTGATGCTCGCTTCCAAAACCTGCTAGTGCTGCTGCTGTAAACACTGCTAGTGATGCCTGCGCACAACCCGCTAGTGCTGCCTGCTGTTACAACCCTGCTAGTGCTGCCTGCTGCAAAACAATGCTAGTGATGCTGCTGACAACAATGCCTAGTGCTGCCTGACCTACCACAACCCGCTAGTGATGCCTTGCTGTTCAAAACCCTGTAGTGCTGCCTGCGCCACAAAACACTGCTAGATGCTGCCTGTGCCACAACCCCGCTAGTGCTTCCTGCTGCTACAACCCTACTAGTGCTGCCTGCTGCCACTACCCCGCTAGTGCTGCCTGCTTCCACAACCCTGCTAGTGCTGACTGCTGCCACAACCCTGCTAGTGCCGCCTGCTGCCACAACCCCGCTAGTGCTGCCTGGTGCCATAACCCTGCAAGTGCTGCCTGCTGCCACAACACCGCTGGTGCTGCCTGCTGCTACAACCCTGCTAGTGCTGCTGGCTGCCACAACCCTGCTAGGTGGCCTGCTGCCCACAACCCTGCTAGTGATGCCTGCTCCCACAACCCTGCTAGTGCTGCCTGCTGCAATAACCTGCTAATTGCTGCTGCTACCACAACCCGCTAGTGTTGCCTGGCCACAACCTGCTAGTGCTTCCTGCTGCCACAACCCGCTAGTGCCTGCTGTTACCCCATCCCCGCTGTGCTGCCGGTGCATACCTTGCTGTTAGCACACAACCTCTAGTGCTGACTGCTGCCACAACCCTGCTAGTGCTGCACTGCTGCCACAAAACCTCGCTAGTGCTGCCTGCTGTCACAACCCGCTAGTCGTGCGTTATCCTCTGCCTGCTGCCCAACCCCGCTAGTGCTGCCTGCGTGCCAAACCCTGCAAGTGCTGCCTGCTGCCACAACACCGCTAGTGCTGCCTGTGCCACAACCCTGCTAGTGCTGCCTGCTGCCACAACACCGCTAGTGCTGCCTGCTGCCACAACCCGCTCGTGCTGCCTGCTGCACAACCCTACTAGTGCTGACTGCTGCCACAACCCCGCTAGGTGCTGACTCCTAGTGTCCTGCCTATAACCCTAGCTAAGTGCTGCCTGCTGCCACAACCCGCTAGTGCTGCCTGGTGCCATAACCCTGCAAGTGCTGCCTGCTGCCACAACCCGCTAGTGGCTGTGCTCAACCTCACTGCTGCTCACAAACCCGCTAGTGCTGCCTGTGCCATAACCCGCAAGTGCTGCCTGCTGCCACAACTCCCGCTAGTGCTCCTGCTGCCACAACCCCGCTAGTGCTGCCTGGTGCCAAACCCTGCAGTGCTGCCTGCTGCCACAACCGCTAGTGCTGCCTGTACCACAAACCCGCTAGTGCTGCCTGCTGCCACAACCTGCTAGTGCTGCCTGCTGCCACAACCCCGCTAGTGCTGCCTGCTACCACAATCAACTGTAGTGCTGCCTGCTGCCACAACCCTGCTAGTGCTGCCTGCTGCCAAACCCTGCTAGTGCTGCCTGCTACCACAACCCTGCTAGTGCTGCCTGCGTGCCACAACCCCTGCAGTGCTGCCTGCTGCACAACGAGACCGCTCGCAACGATAGTGCTGCCTGCTGCCACAATCCTCGCTAGTGCTGCCTGCTCCACAAACCCGCTAGCTGCTGCCTGCTGCCACAACCCGCTAGTGCTGCCTGCTACCACAACCCTGCTAGTGCTGCATGCTGACACAACCCCGCTAGTGCTGCTGCTGCCCACAAAACCCAGCTAGTGCTGCCTGCTCCACAAACAAGTAGTGCTGCCTGCTGCCACAACCCCGATAGTGTGCCTGCTACCACAACACCTCTAGTGCGCCGCTGCCACAAACCCGTACGCTGCCTGATACTCACAAAAACCGCTACTGCTTCCTGCTGCCACAAACCGCTAGGATGCCTTGCTGCCACAACCGATAGTGCTGCCTGCTGGCACAACCCCGCTAGTGTGCTGCTGCCACAACCCGATGTGCGCCTGTACAAACCCGCTAGTGCTGCATGCTGCCACAAACCCGCTAGTGCTGCCTGCTACAACAACCCCGCTAGTGCTCCTGCTGCCACAAACCTAGTATGGCTGCCTGCTACACAAACGCTACGCGCCTGCTGCCACAAACCCGCTAGTGCTGCCTGCTACCACAACCCGCCTAGTGCTGCTGCTCCACAACACGTTAGTGCTGATGCTACCACAAACCCGCTCTGCCTGCCTGCTTCCCACAAACCCGCTAGTGCTGCCTGCGCCACAAACACCGCTAGTGACTGCTGGTCCACAGCCCTGATAGTGCTTCCTGCTGACACAGCCCCTGCCTAGTGCTGCCTGCTTGCCACAAACCCCGCTAGGCTGGCCTCCTGCCAACCCCCTGCCTTATTGCTGCATGCTGCCACAAACCCGCTAGTGCTGCCTGATGCCACAACCCCGGCTAGTGCTGCCTGCTGCCACAACACCGCTAGTGCTGCCTGGTGCCATAACCCTGCAAGTGCTGCCTGCTGCCACAAACCTGCTAGTGCTGCCTGCTACCACAACATGCTAGTGCTGACTGCTGCCACAACCCCGCTAGTGCTGACTGCATGCAACAACCCGCTAGTGCTGCCTGCTGCCACGACCCCGCTAGTGCTGCCTGCTCCATCAACCCCGTAGTGTGCCTGCCTGCCCCCCCCCACAAACCGCATAGTGCTGACTGCTGCCACAACCCTGCTAGTGCTGCCTGCTGACCAAACCCTGTAGTGCTGCCTCTGCCACAACCCCGATAGTGCTGCCTGCTGCCACACCCTGCTAGTGCTGACTGCTGCCACAACCCTGCTAGTGCTGCCTGCTTATACAATCTATATGATGTAACTATATAACCGGAACTTGTAAAAGCACCCTATCACTTCAGTGATTAAGCTTAATTGCACACTAGTTCTTTATCAATATCTCCAACCTGTCAGAATGTAAAGGAGATAAATGTCTGTGAAGCATGTGTGATATATGTATATGTGTGTTGAATTTGTATGTATGGGTATAAAGTATATATGGAGCTGATCAGAATTACATGTTACCTTTGTAAAATGTACATTAAGCACTGTGTAGAGGGACACATCGAACACTTTATGCAACGGCACTACATAAATCTGTGTAATCTACTGATTTACGTATATATGTTAGATTAGCATTTTAAAGCACCGACTCACCTTCATGGGTTGAGTCGGGGTGGTCCAGTTATGTAGAAAATATGTCAATGCTCAACCAATATTATTTGACTAGTTGTATAGGAAAGTGCTGACATTCGTCCCCAAGTTTTCAGTACTGCAGCGTAAATAGAAAAAGATTTTTTTTTCAACGTTTTTTACACATTTTCAAGTCTACACTTCCTCACAAAGTTCAGATATAATTATTCTGTGACACCTTTCTGACACATTAGCATATAATAAATGATTGGTAGATTGGATTCAAAACATCTTTAGTTTTCCTAATACACATGTTCAAAGTTCCACCCAAAAAAATTATGCAAAAATGGCCTGTTTATTGCTATTAAAAATCAATAATGGAATTAGAGAAAAGTGAAATCTTTCACATGTAGAGACATGCCCTCCACATATACTGTGTAAGTTCCATGCAAATGAATAACAAATTATCAGTTTTGTAAACATTTGTGGCAATTGAAAAAAAAAACAGAAATTAATGAAGTCTAAGGTTCTAAAATCTGGGGCTGAGGTTGACATCAACCAATTTCTCCAAAATTGGCAGCATCCTTACAGATAGGTATACGTACAGTAAGGTGTGGAAGTTTGATGCAAATCGTCCGAAAAAAAATTTGAAAAAAAAATTGAAAAAAAAAAAAAAAACTTTTTTTTTTTTTCTTAATTTTTTTCAATTAAACTAAATTATAATATTTGGTTTAATATATGACATTGTGATAGCCAAAAAGTCATAGCTATGATTTCAGTTGACACTTTTGATTCCTAATCGATTTTGTACCATTTTGGCATATTTTCACAAATACTTCATTATTTTTTTTCTCCTTCATATTTATGCGACGGATGGCTGAAACTGGACCAGATGAACAATTCATTTAGAACTTGTCAAAAAAGTTTGATGGAAATTGAACGGAGTTTTCATTTTTTGCATTTTTGGGAGCACACTGGATTGGAACGCCCCCTTCAGTTGTTGATTTTCAATAAACCCTTTAACTAATATGTTTAACACATCTCTAACCCTGTCCCATGGAGGACAGAAGCAAATGTATTTATGGTGGTTAGCATTGGATGTGTGGCACGTCTGTGGTAGAACAATAAAAAAAAAAAAAAGTGCTGCCTGCTGCCACAATCCCGCTAGTGCTTCCTGCTGCTACAACCCCGCTAGTGCTGCCTGGTGCCATAACCCTGCAAGTGCTGCCTGCTGCCACAACCCCGCTAGTGCTGCCTGCTGCTGCTAGATACTGGCGTAATTCCCTGACATACTAAAAACCGCAGAGATCGCACCACTTCATAAAAGAAAGTAAAGAGGGCAGAGGCAAAAAAATTACAGAACGATAGCACTAACATCACATCATAAAATTTTTTGAGGGAGTGCTAAGAAGTAAGATCAAAAAATATATGGAATCACAGCATCTCCATAACCCGGACAACATGGTTTCAGAAAAGTGCGCTCTTGCCTGTCGCAGGTATGGACCACTATGATATGGCATAGATGCTATGGAAGACAAACAAAACGCTGATGTATTTACACAGATTTCGCACAAAGTTTGATAAATGGGTGACTATGGTGTTATTGCAAATAAAATGCGTTAAAAAGGAATTACCGGAAAAATAGGTAGCTGGAATCTACAATTTCCTGACTAACCCAGAACCCAATGTGTAATATCAACAAAATAAAATCCAGCTATCAACCGTGAAGAGCTCAGTCCCCAGGGTACTGTTCTTGCTCCAGTACTTTTCTCATTCCTCATATCGGGACATAGACACGAAACCACAACCTATAGCACTGATCATCCCTTGCAGATGACACAGGAATCTTAATAGAGTAGGCAACATAGAGGACACGCAAAACTCCATCCAGATGTAAATCAGGTCTTTCTATGGCTACAGAAAAATAACATGGTGTTAACGAGGATAAGTTCCAGCTCATGCGCTACGGAAAAGTGAACAATATAAAAACGTCAACCAGTACAAAACTCAGGCAATCATACATAGGACGACAAGGCAATGTAAAGGATATGGGTGTACTCATGTCGGAAGACCTTAACTTTAAGGAACAATAAAGGACTCATGTCGGAAGGCCTTACCTTTAAAGAAAACAATAAAGTGTACTCATGCGGAAGACCTTACCTTTAAAGAACAAATAAAGTTAGCGTCACAACTGCAAGAAAAACAAGGAAAACCAACTCAAGTTAAGGTGGATCCCCACTCACCAGCCCCACTCACCAGCCCCAGCACCAGCCCCCACTCCACCAGCCCCCACTCACCAGCCCCCCCCCCTCACCAGCCCCCCATCACCAGCCCCCCACTCACCAGCCCCCCACCCACCCAGCCCCCCACCACCAGCCCCCACTCACCAGCCCCCCACTCACCAGCCCAACACTCACAGCCCCCCCTCAACCAGCCCCACTCACCAGCCCCCACTCACCAGCCCCCCACTCACCAGCCCCCCCATCACCAGCCCCCCACTCACCAGCCCCCACTCACCAGCCCCCCATTCCCAGCCCCCCTCACTAGCCCCACACTCACCAGCCCCCCTCACCAGCCACACTACCAGCCCCCCCAATTCACCAGCTCTCCACCACCAGCTCTCCACTCACAGCTCTCCACTCACCAGACCCCAATCAACAGCCACATACCAGCCCCCGTCACCAGCCCCCCACTCACCAGCCCCCCCTCACCAGCCCCCCACTCACCAGCCACCCAACTCCACCAGCCCCCCTGTCACCAGCCCCCCCCCCAAAAACCTCCACACACACACAAAAAAAAACTCAAAAAAAAAAACCCCCACCAGCCCCCCCACTCACCAGCCCCCAAATCACCAGCCCCCACTCACCATCCCCCATCCCCAGCCACCCTCACGGCCCCCATCACCAGCCCCCCCTCACAGCACCCCGTACCAGCCCCCCAATCACCACCCCAATCACCAGCCCCCCTCACCAGCCCCCATCACCAGCCCCACAATCACAAGCACCCTCACCAGCACCCCGTAACCAGCCCCCACTCACCAGACCCCCCCCTCACAGCCCCCCCTCACCAGCCCCCCGTCACCAGCCCCCCTCACCAGCCTCCATCACCAGCCCCCACCACCAGCCCCCCATCACAAGCCCCCCACTCACCGGCCCCCCCTCACCAGCCACCACTACCAGCCCCCCTCACCACCCCCCGTCACCAGCCCCCACTCACCAGCCCCCCATCCCACTCACCAGCCCCCTATCCCACTCACCAGCCCCCCTCACCAGCCCCCCACTCACCAGCCCCCCCACTCACCAGCCCCCTTCACCAGCCCCCCGTCACCAGCCCCCACTCACCAGCCCCCACTCACCAGCCCCCCTCACCAGCCCCCATCACCAGCCCCCCATTCACCAGCCCCCACCCCCCCTCACCAGCCCACCCCACAGACCCCCCCTCCCGGCCACACTCACCAGCCCCCCATCCCACC
>WNGS01067068.1:0-12102 GCA_020271785.1 Procambarus virginalis | reverse complement strand
CAAGTAAGTAAGTAATTATCAAAAGAAGGCACCAAACCGGGAAGGCTATGTAGCACCATCAAATGTGCGGAATAATCAGAGGGCGCTAAATATCACCAAGGATGCCAATACGAGAACAAAAACGCATAAGGCGAACGATATCAAAAGTATCAGAGTCACCAAGAATTCTATCGAGGGACAGGTGACGCGAGGGGGCGGTCGGAAAGCAAGAACACGCTCGTCCCGGAAGTCAGGACATTCAAGACATGCACGACCGTAAGAGGGACAATGCAATTAGGACAATAAGGAGCAGGGCCGCTCCATCAAGTGACCATGGGTTAAGCGAGTATGGCCAATACGCAACCTCGCCAGAGCAGTTTCCCATCGCCGGTTACGGTGATAGGAGGACGGCCACGAGGAAACACAACTTTCAGAGTACGGAGTTTGTTACCAGTAACAGACGACCAAGAAGCCTGCCAACGGGTAAGGATGGAGGAATGGATAACCGGTAAAAGTCGGAATATGGAATACCTTTACGAGAGATGGGACAAGAGCGGACAGCTTCCTTGGCGGCAGCATCCGCACGCTCATTTAAAGACACGCCAATATGGCTGGGAACCCAACAAAACTCAACCGACTTAAACTTACTGTGAACAAGAAACAGCCAATGCTGGATCTCGACAACTACTGGATGAACCGGATTAAAGGACCCGAGCGCCATGAGGGCACTACGAGAGTCAACAACTACCACAAAGGAAGACTGACAACGAGAAAGCAGGAGACGAAGAGCATAGAATATTAGCGTAAAGCTCCGCTGTAAAGATGCTAGTCTCCGGAGGTAAGCGACACATATAAGTGCGATCAGGAAAAACAACAGAGTAGCCAACACCGTCCGCAGACTTAGACCCATCGGTGAAGACAGAAACGGAGCGGGAGTGAGAAGAAAAGTGTTCAAGGAAAAGGCGTTTTAGAACCGTAGGAGAGGTAAAAGCTTAGTGACGCGGGTCAAGGATGTACAAAACTGCGGAAGGGGGACTCTCCACGGGGGCAAAGAAGGAACAACACGAGGAGAAACATTAGAAACTCGAACGGAAAGAGAATCCTGTAAGCGAGATAACCGGACAGAAGAGGGAGGTGGTGAAGAGGAACAGGAACCACAGGAGGGGTAAAAGTTAAAGCACGACAGAGGCGAGAGGAAGGATGTTGCAAGGACCGCGCAAGATAGCGAAGACAGTAGCGATCACGGCGGTCCTGGAGAGATAGGAAGCCAGTGTCAACATACAAGCTAAGGACGGGAGTCGAACGAAAGGCACCAGAACTGAGGCGCAGCCCAGTATGGTGCAAAGCATCAAGACGGCGAAGAGCAGAAGGAGAAGCAAAGAGTAAGCAGGGCAACCATAATCGAGCTTAGACAGGACGAGAGAGGAATGCAAAGCAAGGAGAGTGCGCCTATCCGCTCCCCAAGAAGTATGGGACAACACTCGAAGGAGGGTAAGGGCCTTAGAGCACTCAACCGGAGGTAAGAGATATGGGGAGACCAAGACAAACGAGTGTCAAGGAATAACCCCAAAAGCTTCGCGAATCTTTGTACTCAATGGGATGTCCATAAAGTGACAAAGAGGGACGAAGAACGACCCGTTTCCGAGTAAAAGACATGGCACAAGTCTTAGAAGTAGAGAACTTAAGCCATGATCAGTGGCCCAAGACGACACGGCATCAATCGCAAGTTGAAGCCGGCGCTGAAGGAAGGTGAATCATCACCCTGACAGCAAAGGGTAAGATCATCGACATAGAGAGCGGAGAAGACACCTGAAGGAAGAGAGGAAAGAAGACCATTGAGGGCAACCAGAAAGAGAGTAGTGCTCAGAACACTACCCTGGGGCACACCTTCGTATTGCTGAAAAGAGGCAGAGAGAGCGGTACCAAGGCGCACCCGAAAGGAACGACGAGAGAGGAAGCTGCGGAGAAAGAGAGGGAGATGACCACGAAGGCCAAAAGAATGAAGCTGGGATAGAATATGATAACGCCAAGTGGTGTCGTAAGCCTTTTTCAGGTCAAAAAGGACGGCAACAACGGAGGTCTTCGCAGCAAAAGCAGTACGAATATAGACCTCCAAGTTCACCAGGACATCTGTCGTGCTGCGGCACTTGCGGAAACCAAATTGAGAAGGGGAGAGGAGGTGATGGTGTTCCAGGAACCACATCAGACGAACGTTAACCATACGTTCAAAGAGTTTGCAGACACAACGGTGAGGCAATAGGGCGAAAGTCCTTAGGGGAAGTACCCAGAGACCCTGGTTTGCGAACAGGAGGACAACGGCATCGAGCCAGTCCTCAGGGACTGACGACGACTCCCAGATCCGATTATACAGACTCAGTAAATACTGAGACGTGCACGGAGGGAGATGGCGAAGCATCTCATAATGAATACCATCGGAGCCCGCCGCCGTAGAACCGCAGAGGGCCAGGGCAGAACGAAGTTCAGAGAGAGAGAAGGGATCATTATAGGAAAGTCGAAGACGAGTGCAGAAATCTAAAGGACGAGACTCAAGGACAGGTTTACGAAGAAGGAAAGATTGGGAAAGATGAAGACCAGAGCTAACAGAAGAAAAGTGAGAACCCAGTTCGTAGCAACCTGCAACGGGTCCGCCACAAGAGTACCACGGAGGTGAAGGACCGGGAAACATCGGGAACGAACTTACCCGCTATCTTGCGGATACGCTTCCAGATCTGTGGCAGGGAGTTTCGGACGTAATTGTGGAGACATAAGAAGTCCAACAATCACGTTTAGCCGTACGGATGGCCCTACGGGCCACCGCACTCGCTTTCCGAAGAAAGAAAAGAATCGGTCGTCTTCTGCCGACGGCGGTGCCTCTCCAGGCTGCACGCTTACAGCGAACAGCCCGAGCACAGTCCGCATTCCACCAGGGAACACACTTCCGTGGACCCGAAGGAAGAGCGAGGAATAGAGCGGAGGGCAGCGTCGATGACAGTGTCATGAAAAAGGAGGAGAGCGCGAGGGAGAGGCAGAAGGGAAAGGTCAGAGAGAGCAGCACTGAGGGTAAAGAGGTTCCAGTCCGCTTTAGCAAACTGCCACCTAGGAAAAGAGAGGGAAGGGCGAAAAGAGAAAAAGGAAACAAGGATAGGGAAATGATCACTGCCATGGAGGTCATCAAGAACCTGCCACGTGAAATCTAGATAAAGAGAAGAAGAGCAGAGAGAAAGATCAAGACAGGAAAGGGTGCGAGTCCGAGAGTCCAAATGAGTGGGCTCACCAGAATTCAGAAGAGACAGGGAAGAAGAGAGGAGAAACGGCTCAAGAAGGCGACCCGGGTATTTGTCAAAACGTCAACCCAAAGAGAGTGACGACAATTGAAGTCACCCAGCAAGAGCACAGGCTCCGGCAAGGAGTCCAAGAGGTGTTTCAAATCAGGAAGAGAAAGCGGGACACTTGGGGGGAGATAAATGGAACAAACTGTGTACCATTTCCCCACAAAGATACGAGCAGCAGAACAATGGAGGGGCAAAGGAAAAAGTAAAGGAACAAAGGGAACATCAGCACGAATCAAGAGGCAAAGAATTAGGAGCCCCAGCAACGGCTGGGGGGGGGGGGAGAGAAAGGAATAGCCACGAAAACGACCAGGACGAGCACCAAGCATCGGCTCCTGGAGACAGACACAAAGGGGCGAAAACCGCGAAATTAGAAGTTGGAGTTCGAGGAAATTGGCGTAATAACCTCGAACGTTCCATTGAAGAATAGACAGCGACGAGAAGAGAAATGACAACAACAGAAAACAAAGAAGAAACAAAGGTGAAAGAGCAACACAGCACGTTAAAGAATATCAGGGTCGGGAGCAGGGTCAGCAAAGTCAGGGTTAGGGGGCATGGGTAAACTGAGCAAAGATGGAGGGAAGGAAGCGGGAGAACAGACCAGAGGAGGGCGAGTGGGATCCGGAGGAGGAAGATGAGGAGACAATGGAGAGGAGCAGTCAAGGACAGCAGCAGGAAGAGGGGGAGTAGAAAGAGGGGAGCGCACCTCAGCAAGGGCAGCAACCGAAAGGGAAGCAGGGGTCAAAGAAACCTCCATAGCAGGAACAGGGGGCGCAACCACTGAAATGGGAGGGGAAGGAGCAATAGAGCCAGTAGTAGGGGTCGAGGAAGAAAGCGAAGCCTTCTTACCCGCCGGGGAGGAGGAAGGAGAGGAGCCAGGCTTACGCTTCTGACTTAAAGAGACCGGTGTCCCAGCAACTACATACCGGGCAACGGATTCCAGCGTCTCAACAGGAGAAGCTGAACGAGAGCACACACGACGGCCGGTAGGAGAGCGATGGACATCCGCCCGCACCGACAGGCGGCGGGGAGAGTCAATAGATGGAGGAGGGGGATGGGAAGGAGGATTGGAGGGAGACGAGGAAGAAGACACAGGAGACATGACAGACCGGGTAGAAAGAAGGGGAACCCCAGACAGAGAACCAGGAGGTTCTGTCCCTTCGGGACAGTACTCAAGGAACAGAGGAGGGAGCACTGGGTGTATCAGGGGGTCCAAGGCCCGGAAACGGTTGTGAGTCGGAGGAAGGTGGGAAGGAGATGAAGAGCGCAACACGCGAGCATAAGAGATGTTAGCATAAGGCGGGAGCCGGCGAACCTGGCGCCTCGCCTCAGGAAAAGATAAACGCTCCCGGTGCTTCAAGTTGAGGACGGCAGCCTCAAGCTTGTAATGGATACAGGCACGGGAGAAGGTAGGATGGGCCTCACCACAGTTGAGGCAGCGAGCTTGGGGAGGAGTGCACTCTGACTTAGAGTGACCTTCACCCCCACCCAAAGGACAGAGAGAGACAGTCCCAGAGCAGCGGAGGGCACCATACCCAAACCTCCAGCACTTGTTACAAAGTCGAGGAGAAGGAATATACTCCTGGACAGAGCACCTAGCGCCAGCGAGAATGACAGAGGATGGAAGGGTCCTACCATCAAAGGTGACCTTCACAACGCGAAGGGGTTGACGGCGACGACCACGAGGGGGACGAGTAAACGAGTCAACCTGGAGGACAGAATGGCCTTGGGCATCAAGGATATGCCGAATGTCATCGTGGCAGTCCTGCAGATTCCGAACACCGGTTGCAACATGGGGCGGGAGGAGAATAGTGCCAACACTGGCATTCAACTGAATGTTCTTAGAGACCCGAACAGGGATCTCACCAAGGCAGGACAAGGCAGCCAATAGAAGAAGTCCAAAGAAAGATCCAAAACAAGCAAAGGTCGGCAGGAAACGACAAGAAGATAGGAGAAGAGGGGGAGAAAAACGAAACAGAAGGAAAAGGAAAAGATGCTCGGCACAATTTGAGAGGACGGCAGCAGGGGCACAAGGCTAGAAAAGGACAGAGGACTGTCCCAAGGAGCATCACACTCCGGCAGCTGCCCACTAAGCCCCCCCTCACGGCATCAACGGGCCGAGCGGGGAGGGGGGAGGCATTACACAAGTAGTGAAGAAATATGGTATATTTACTTACTGTAATGTTGGTTCTGCATGTAGAACATGATCAAACCCCTTTTTACCCCGAAATAATGTAGTTTCATATCGAAATTAGAAGTAAATATGTAGCAGGTGACGCCATAGGAAGTCGATGGTCCAAGCGACAAAATTGTCCAGCGACTTATCCAAGATATATGGTCGCTTGGAGAGTGTTTGCTGTCATAGCCTCCTGTACACAGTGATCCATTCGTCGCACTTCTTTGCTCAAATTGTCACAAATCTAGATAATTATATTAACAAGTAGAATGGGTATTTGGATCGCACACTAATATTTTTACCACTTCGGACACCAGCTTTGGACGTTTCGCATATGTGTACGTGTTCAATATTAAAACAATATAATGCTATTAACAATTATAATCGTCTACTTAACAGACATATTTAATAAATGAAGTTTAGTGATGTGATGGACATAATCCGGGCTTGGTAAGGACGCCGCCCGCCAGCATAAACGCAACACACCCGAATGCCCACAAACACGATACAATGCACGAAACAACTTCTGTTAGTTTTTGGATAAACTACTTTTACATTTATTATGCGATAGATATACTTTTATCTAATAATTATTATAGTTAAACGCCTAATATGTAATATTAATCAATAACAACGAAGTCAGAAGCCACACGCCTGTCTGTACATGTCTTGTGTAAAAGTATTTTGGGCGCTCAGCTCATGTACTTGTGCGCTAGCTGGCGTTCACAACTGTTCTCGCCTACAAGCATTAGAATTAAACAAACGAATTTAGTTATTTATATACAAGAAGATACATTTTCTCGAGAGAGTACATAACATTGGTGTTCTTACATTCTTTTTAAGCTACTAACTCACAAAGGCTTTCAGGCATTTCTAGATCTAAATATATAGCAGGGAGACCCACTTGCCCCTTTTCTTTTCTGCATGGCAGCTAAGGAGGTCACAAGTAGGTTGTCCAGCGAATTCAACATCTGGTTCCTGGACGATGGCACCCTGGCAGGGACACAGGAATCCCTGCTAGGAGATCTTCAGCTAGTGAAATCTAGGGGAGAGGAGTTAGGCCTTACACTAAATCCATCAAAGTGTGAAATCATCTCGTCCAACCAACCAATCATAAATGCAGTACAAATCTTATTGCCAGGAGCACAAGTGATCGCTCCCACCGACAGTGTGCTGTTAGGGGCACCTCTGGGCTCGAACGCCATTGAGGTAGTCCTCGAAGAAAAGCTTAAAGACCTGAGGAGGATGGAGGTGCGAATAGGGGCTTTGGATGCTCATGATGCGTTGTACCTTCTTACAAGGTGCCTGGCCTTGCCCAGACTTACCTATTTCCTCAGGTGTGCCCCTTCTTTTGACAGCCCAAAATTAACGGAATACGATTCACTCCTAAAGACAATAACTATGAAAGTGTTAAACCTCTCCCTGCAAGATGACCAGTGGGACCAAGCAACGCTCCCAGTTAGACTCGGGGGTATAGGTATTCGCAAGGCGACACAGTTAGCATTGCCGGCATTCTTATCCTCGACCAGTGCTACAAGTGAATTAGTGAAGGAAATACTACCAGAATACCTAAGGAACTCCATTGGGATTCGTGATCCCAAATTTGTGGAAGGAGCTGGTCGGTGGGACACACTCGCCAATTCACACACCCGACCAACTTGTCCAAACGACGGTAAACAGGCCAAATGGGATAGCCCCATAGTGGAGAACATCGCCAAAGCATTGCTGGACGTAGCTTCTCAGAAGGACAGAGCGCGTCTCCTAGCTGTGCAAGCCCCCCATGCTGGGGACTTCCTGTTGGCAGTCCCTAATTCCGCCTTGGGCACCCGCCTGGATCATCGGGCCCTAAGTATTGGTGTTGCTCTGCGCCTTGCCGCCCCTATCTCCACCGAGCACCGGTGTATTTGCGGCCAGGCACGGGCAGACCAATACGGCAGCCATGGTCTCATCTGTCGTAAGACACAGGGAAAGATTGCCAGACACGAGGCAGTCAATGACATCATCAAGAGAAGTTTGGCTACAGCTGGGTGTCCAGCACAAAGGGAACCCCAGTTGTGCAGACCTGACAACAGCCAAAAACGCCCAGATGGAGTCACCCTGCAGCCATGGAGGGAAGGTAAACAGGTCGTGTGGGATTACACCTGTGCATCTACATTGGCTGATACCTATTTACGTTACAGCTCAGCGGAGGGAGGTGGGGCAGCCACCTTCAGGGAGACCCAGAAAATCCACAAGTACAGAGACCTAGAACGTTGTTACAGGTTCGTGCCGATAGGCTCAGAGACTCTGGGCGCCTGGGGTAAATGTGCACTCAAGTTTTTAAAGGAGGTTGGTGAGGAACTCATTGGGAAAACTAGAGACCCACGAGCAGCCAGTTTCCTGTTCCAGCGCCTCAGTGTCGCGGTGCAGAGGGGAAATGCGTGCTGTATCCTGGGTACGCACCCAACCTCCGAGGAGCTGGACGAGGTCTTCGAACGCTGATTGTTTAATTGTTATATATTTGTGTGTGTGTGTGTGTGTGTTCTCTGTAAACTGTAGCATTGCAATAAAATAAAACAAAACATACAAAAAGATAATAGGGGTGGTAGGAGAAGAAAAGAATTAAGTATTCGGTGAGAATCCACAAGATCTTCTCTGAATGCTCTTTGTTTTCTTCTTCGAGGATGTGGGTCCCTGCAATTGCACCAGAGGTGGTACCCCTAATATATATGTATATATATGTATATATATATATATATATATATATATATATATATATATATATATATATATATATATATGTATGTATGTATGTATATATATATATATATATATATATATATATATATATATATATGTATGTGTATGTATATATATATATATATATATATATATATATATATATATATATATATATATATATATTTATGTGTGTATAAATCCTTTTTTTTCATTAATAAGCATAGGTATATGCAACATTGTGCTGGAATTACAATTAAACTGTAAATAAAAAACTGGCTACAAGTTTATCTAATACCCGCACCTCACAGGCTTCATGATAAAATTAACATGTAATGAATGGTATGACAATGTAGAGTTGAAGACAATGTATAACCACGAAGGAAATTTAAGCAGTAATTCAATTACTTAAACACTTCCGTGTTAATCAACACATCAATCAAAGTATATTATGACGTGTTGATTATCACGAAAGTGTTTAAATAATTTCCTGTTTGATTTTTCTTTGTGGTTATACATTGTTATATGTATATATTTTCAGATTATAATTCGTATTATGTAAATATCTCTGAGTGAAATAGTGTACATTCGTATTTTTTATTTTTAATACAACATAAATAATAATAAAAAAATAGTATTTATTTATAATAACATTTTATTTTTTATTTATGAGTATATTTATTATTTTAGTATTTATTAATTTTCTTTCTTTATTATGCACCCCATGCTCATCCCGTGGGCGGTGGTGTAAAGGATTACAAAGGCACATAATCGGTTCAGGAACTGAACCCTCTAGTTCGTTTAGCTAAGCAAATAACAATCCTTTGACGCTAGTTACAAAATTATTAATGTTATATATACATGTACACATACTCATATAGCACTGTTATTTAAGTTATACTTTCAATATTACAGGGAGAACAAGGGTAACGACCGTGAAGGTCGTTAACGATCTGCACGGTGTGGCTCGTCCGGTGGCGGGAAGTCTGTTAGCCAATCAGAATCACCGGGCGAGGCAATGAGTGCTGGCCAGAGCATGAACTGAACAGTACGCTACTCGCTCCCATTCGATCGACATGCCGTCGTCGTGGGTGTATGTGACTAGTTTGCCCCAGCTGTGACAGCGTGCTCCACATCTCCAGCGACACAAACTTTCGGACGTAGTGGCATGGTCGACTCCGTATGACGTTTTTGAACTCTAAAGATGTTCTGGAATATTGGACCCATTACGTAAAGTAGATGGGCCTTACGAATTGAATCGACTGACGAGCGGCGGCCATCTCATTGGCATATATAGTGTTTTGGTCAATATATTACTGTACCTACAAGTACAGTCTTATATAATCTTTAACTGTACATATAATGTACCTCTGTTTTAGTGATATATAGCTGAATATATCCATTAGTCTTTTCCAAAATCATTTCTTGTCCTCGGTCAGACCTCAGAATTGTGTCGCACCTGACAATAGGTCATGCTGAGGCTGACACCTGAAAAAATCCAAATATCCAGTTGGATTACAAAGCATAAGAAAAAGCCCTTGCAGAACAAACCAAATTTAAATGTTGGGTTTTCGACAGTTCGATCCCAACATGTGTCTAAATTCCGCAATTTTTTCACATTATATAATGACGCAAAGTATGCGAATAGTTCTGGTATAAAAGGCCAGGTAGGCGGGGCCAACGACGGTATAAAAGGCCAGGTAGGCGGGGCCAACGACGGTATAAAAGGCCAGGTAGGCGTGGCCAACGACGGTATAAAAGGCCAGGTAGGCGTGGCCAACGACGGTATAAAAGGCCAGGTAGGCGTGGCCAACGACGGTATAAAAGGCCAGGTAGGCGGGGCCAACGACGGTATAAAAGGCCAGGTAGGCGGGCCAACGACGGTATAAAAGGCCCAGGTATGCGGGGCCAACGACGGTATAAAAGGCCAGGTAGGCGGGGCCAACGACGGTATAAAAGGCCAGGTAGGCGGGGCCAACGACGGTATAAAAGGCCAGGTAGGCGGGGCCAACGACGGTATAAAAGGCCAGGTAGGCGGGGCCAACGACGGTATAAAAGGCCAGGTAGGCGGGGCCAACGACGGTATAAAAGGCCAGGTAGGCGGGGCCAACGACGGTATAAAAGGCCAGGAGGAGTGGTGTGTGGTCACTTCTGCAGCCGGCACCAGCTCCAGCACTTCAGCTCCACCTCAACCTCGGCCTTCGACATCCAAGCAGCCACTTTTCCGGAGCTTCAGGGAGGAGGAACTTTGACCCCCACACACCAGCAACCTCCCAGCCACCCGGCCACTCATCAAGCCCGCCATTGCCGCCTCCACTCCATTCCGGCCAATCACTGTAAAAGCTTTGATATGACGTTGTGTACTGAATTTTGTAACTAGCTCATTAAGACTATAACTTGTTTAGCTAAAACAATTTTGTGGATCATCCCCTGAACCCATTATGTCCCTCTGTAATCCTTTCCACTATCGCCTACAGGACGAGTATTGGGGTATACAATAAATGAACTAAAATAATTTTATCCTAATGTATGTTATTTTTTTGTTAATTTATGTAACTTCTGAAATAATCTTTGATAAGGAGATGACATTTTTTTATTGTTTTCAATGCGTTTATGTTCAAATTTATTGATTTTTCTAAGTTTATATAGCATGAAATAACCTTTCATAACTAAAAAACTTATGATGAATAAAGTAACTGCTCTTGATGAATCAATGACTTGTGATATAAAACAGATTATTGATATGTGTATGAATTTGTGTAATATAATAACAACTTGTAACTTGTGAGCTATACAACTTGTGACAAGTAGGCTTGTACCCTGCACTGTAACCAATGTTGTAAACCCATTTTGTGTAATGACATTTTCAAATAGTTAGATATATATACACACATACCAAAAGAACACTTGCACCAGAGGTGGTACCTCCTTCTAGGAAATATATATATATATATATATATATATATATATATATATATATATATATATATATATAATGTCGTACCTAGTAGCCAGAACTCACTTTTTGGCCTACTATGCAAGGCCCGATTTGCCTAATAAGCCAAGTTTTCCTGAATTAATATATTTTCTCTAATTTTTTTCTTATGAAAAGATAAAGCTACCCATTTCATTATGTATGAGGTCAATTTTTTTTCATTGGAGTTAAAATTAACGTAGATATATGACCGAACCTAACCAACCCTACCTAACCTAACCTATCTTTATAGGTTAGGTTAGGTTAGGTAGCCGAAAAAGTTAGGTTAGGTTAGGTAGTCGAAAAACAATTAATTCATGAAAACTTGGCCTATTAGGCAAATCGGGCCTTGCATAGTAGGCTGACAAGTGCGTTCTGGCTACTAGGTACGACATATATATATATATATATATATATATATATATATATATATATATATATATATATATATATATATATATATATATAAGTATGAACATGTGTATGTAACATTAACAATTGTTTCTAGTTTTTTTTACCCTTCTATGCATACATCCCTTTTGAGGTTATATAGTTACATCATATACGTTGTATAATTAATCTATTACATGGTCAATCTTGGATACAAGTCCAATATCCTGAGCTTGTAAAAGCACCTTAATCACCTTCAGTGATTAAGTGCTTAATTGCACACTAGTTTCTTTATCAGCTATCTCACCCTGTCAGAGTGAATGAGACAAATGTCTATGAATGCATGTGTGTATATATGTATATGTGTGTGTGTATGTATGTGTATGGGTATAAAGTATATATGGAAGCTGATCAGAATTACATTTCACCTTTGTAAATGTACATTAATGACACTATGTAAAAGGCTCATCGAACACTTTATGTAAGGCATACGTAAATCTGTGTATCTATGTATTTACATATATAATTTAGCTTAG
>WNGS01067060.1:0-14983 GCA_020271785.1 Procambarus virginalis | reverse complement strand
CGAAAGGGAAACTATAAGGAGTTAAGGAAAATTCCAAACAGATATAACATGGGAAACAGAACTCAGGGAAAAGACGGCCCAGGACATGATGGACTTCATCACGCACAAGTGCAAAGAAAGCAGCGAACAAGTTTGTCCCACTCGAAAAGGAAACCAATGAATGAAGATGAGAAACCCATGGTTTAATCAGAGATGTAGGCTAGCTAAGCAGCAAAGTAAAAGGGCATGGAGTAACTATAGGAATAACAGGACATTGAGAGCAGAGAAAGATACCAGAGTGCCAGGAATGAATATGTCAGGATGAGAAGAGAGGCAGAAAGACAATACGAAAATGACATCGCACGCAAGGCAAAGACTCAACCCAAGTTACTGCATAGTCACATCAGGAGAAAAACAACAGTTAGGAACAGGTAATGAATATAAGGATAAGGCAGAAGGGTTCACTACAAACGACAAGGAAGTGTGTGAGGAACTGAATAAGAAATTCCAGGAGGTCTTCACCATAGAGCAAGGGGAGATTCCAGAGATAAGAGAGGGAATAGTTAACCAGGAACTACTAGAAGAGTTTGAGATTACCAGTGGGGAAGTAAGGAAGTGTTTACTAGAGCTGGATGTGACAAAGGCTATAGGCCCAGATGGATTCTCCCCTTGGATACTAAGGTAAGGAGCAGAAGCACTGTGCTTGCCACTCTTCATAGTGTAACAAATCACTGGAAACAGAGGAACTGCCAGAAATTTGGAAGGCAGCTAATGTAGTTCCAATATACAAGAAAGGGGATAGGCAGGAGGCACTGAACTACAGGCCAGTGTCCCAAGCCTGCATATCATGCAAGCTGATGGAGAAGATTGTGCGAAGAAAGCTAGTGGAACATCTGGAGAGAAAGAACTTTGTAACACAGCATCAACATGGGTTCAGGGATGGCAAGTCCTTCCTCACAGGGCTAATTGAAATCTACGACCAGGCAACAAAAATCAGGCAAGAAAGAGAAGGATGGGCAGACAGCATATTTTTGGATTGTAAAAAAGCCTTTGATACAGTGCCACACAAGAGGCTAGTGAGAAAGCTGGAGATGCAGGCTGGAGTGAAAGGGAAGGTACTCCGTTGGATACAGGAGTACCTAAGTAACAGAAGACAACGACTCACTGTGAGGGGTGAGGTCTCGGATTGGCGTGACGTCAAAAATGGAGTCCTGGCGGGGTCGGTCCTTGGACTAATACTGTTTCTGATATATGTAAATAATCTCCCAGAGGGTATAGAATCGTTTCTCTCAATGTTTGCTGATGATGCAAAAATTATGAGGAGGATTGAAACAGAGGATGATAGTAGGAGGCTACAGGACGACCTAGACAGACTGAATGAATGGTCCAACAAATGGCTGTTAAAGTTTAACCCGAGTAAATGCAAACTAGGCGGTGGAAACAGGAGGCAAGACACAAGATACAGAATAGGAGATGAAGTACTTAATGAAACGGAAAGAGAGAAAGATCTAGGAATTGATATCACACCAAACCTGCCTCCTGAAGCCCACATAAAAAGAATTACGTCTGCGGCATATGCGAGGCTGGCTAGCATCAGAACAGCCCTTCAGGAACCTATGAAAGGAATCCTTTAGAATCTTGTACACCACATACCTAAGACCAATCCTGGAGTATGCGGCCCCAGCATGGAGCCCGTACCTTGTCAAGCACAAGACGAAGCTGGAAAAAGTTCAAAGGTATGCCACT
The DNA here is from genome assembly GCA_020271785.1 of Procambarus virginalis. Lineage (NCBI taxonomy): Eukaryota > Metazoa > Arthropoda > Malacostraca > Decapoda > Cambaridae > Procambarus > Procambarus virginalis. The sequence goes on along the minus strand of WNGS01067060.1, from coordinate 13,258 downwards.
AGACTGGTCCCAGATCTAAGAGGTATGAGTTACGAGGAAAGACTGCGGGAAATGCATCATACGACACTGGAAGACAGAAGAGTGAGGGGAAACATGATCAATACCTACAAAATCCTCAGGGAAATTGACAGGGTACACAAGGATAAACTATTCAACACTGGCGGTATGCGAACAAAGGGACACAGGTGGAAACTGAGTACCCAAATGAGCCACAGGGACGTTAGAAAGAACTTTTTCAGTGTCAGAGTAGTTAACAGGTGGAATGCATTAGGCAGAGATGTGGTAGAGGCTGACTCCATACACCGTTTTAAATGTAGATATGATAGAGCCCAGTAGGCTCAGGAATCTGTACACCAGTTGATTGACAGTTGAGAGGCGGGACCAAAGAGCCAAAGCTCAAACCCCGCAAGCACAATTAAGTAGTACAATTAGGTAAGTACAATTAGGTGAGTACATACACAGAGGCCCCAGTTGTGGGAACCGACCTGTGAGATTTATATTTATTTAATTTATATGAACTTATATAGAATTTATATTTACATAATTTATATATTTCTATAGCAATTTGTATGATGTTAAGTGGACTGTATTTCTGCAATAATCTCACAAATCGATCCTTACACACTAGGGGGGGGGTTATACTAAATTTATATACATGCAGCCAATCAAACTACAATATTAAACTACATATATTAGTAAATAAATTGGAGGTGCCTTATCTTATTGTACAGCAGGCTTAGTCTACCAGATATAACTAGGATGTAGACACCAAATTATCCTCGTGTGAGGCTAACTTCCATCACCCATAGTAACTGATAAACCAAGTCTTGCTTCCTCTTCTTGTTCCTGTCAAAGGGCACTAGCTGTCAAGCCGGAATCCTAATATATGACAGCTATATCAGAGAAAACACTGTATGTTAAATAATAAGGACCAAGGCTTAATTACCTTTATTAAGAGGATGTTCGCATCCTAACCAGTTCGCCCTTATTTACCTAACATTAACTGGCCAGAAATGATTAGATAAACGGGTTTCGGTAGGACACTTCCCTTGTTTATGTTGACAGTGTGTTGATGATGGTAGAACACGTTGTCTCCATAACACTTCGTCCAAGAGAAATTATAGGAGCTGAATTTGCTCCCCTGCGCCTCTGGTCTTAACAAACAATGGCTGACCCTCCTCACCACCACTAACGCCTTGGCTCTCCTTGTCCAATGTCAATAAGTGATAGAAGAGTCACATTTACTCTATTTTGATGCTGATAATTAAGTTAATTCAAATGAGATGTTTTTATGATATAAAAAGTCCAAAGACCAATGTATTTAAGAATAATTCCCGACAGAGTAGCTGGTGAATTTATAGTACTATGTGGCAATGATATCCCGTTTTCTATTGACGGAAAATTCCACTACAAGCTACATTTTCTATGGGTAACTTGGGTATACAACACAGCAGCAATATTATCTGCATATTGCATTTAATATTATTAAATGGTGTCGGGTTTTCCGACATAATTCCCCGGGGGGGCTGCTCACAGGTCGAAGTCCTATTTAGAACAGACGAACACCGATACTCCTCCTTCGAATTATTAGATTAATTTGATGTTAGGTGTTAGTAATCACACATTTGTGCGTCTGTTCATACAGGACGGATGTCCCGTACTTGAGTTACAGGGGTTTGAAGTCTAATGCGATTTCATTTCCCTGTTAACTCTTTGGAAGGCTAAAATTCTAGCCTAATTGCATATTAACTCAGAAGACTGAATGTGATCAAGTACTACAGTCAATTATGGTTCAGGGACTGCAGTGAGATCAGTGACATTAGATATAACTTGAAGCTGTTCAGGTAACTGTTCACTGACACATAAACACTGAGGCCCATGGAATTCATCTTGATTAAATAATAAATGTATCAAAATCAGTCGTCAGATTTATTGGGGTTTAATTTAGTTAATTGATTCAGAGGATTGAATAGCCCATCATTAAAGTCAAGTATGGTTCTGAGACTGCTGTGGGTTCAGTGACATTGGTCGCTGTGACTTGTAGCTGTTTAGGCTACTGTTCACTGATTTGCCACTGAGGCCTCCTGAACTCATCTTCAGCTTTAAATGATGATATTAACATCAACTTCTGTTGCTATAGTCAGCTGTAATCTCCTTAGTATAATGCTACTGGAGAAATATAATCAGTTGACAAATTTAGATTTCTACTGGTATTGTTTATCTGCAGGCATAGGTCTCCTCAGGCTTAATACTGGGCCTGAGAGTAATTTGCCTCCTGCAGAATTTAGCATGGTTATGCCTTGATATTTAGTAGGGCTACCGATGAAACGATGGTAGTAGTCTGTCCCTACAAGGAGATCGAAGTCGGTGAGGTGATCAGACTTAATATTATCTGCCAATTTTATTCCTCTATTTCTCAGGAATTTGGCTGTTGCTCCTAGACCTTGTACTTGTATGTCTGCTGGTATTTTGTCCACCACAATGGCTCGTACTTGACAGACGTACCTGCCTAAACGTACTGATGGTTGTACCACCTGGTAGACTTGAGGTCCTGTATCTGTTAGAAACCCTGAGATGTTGATTGTCGTCTGGGCTACAGGCCTTAATTGTAGTTCATCTGCCAATCTTTTAATGACATATGTTCTCTGGGACCCTTGGTCAAACAACCCACGGGTTTGGACCTTGGCCCTCTTATTCTGGATGGTAATTTGGGCAGTAGGCAGAGTCGCATTACTTTTGGACTCTGCCGATTGGACACTAATTTTCTCTCGCAATTTGCAAAACTGTTCTGTGGAGGGAATGCTATTTTCCACCTTGGGTCTTAAATACGTTAATTTCGTATGTTTGCACAGTGCTGCACGGTATACCTTGAGGATACCTTGATACCTTGAGCCTACCTCTTCTACACCTGTTGCAGGTGTTGAATTGGGTATCACAATAGTCTGTGTTGTGTGACTTGAGACACCTTTCACATCTCCCTAATTCCTGGAGTCGCTTAATACGAGTGTCTCTGTCTGGATAAATTGCACAACAGTATGTTGAATGTTTCTTTTTGCAGAACATACATGTCCCCCAGCCTACTGCACGTTTGGAAGTTACCGGTTTGGGTGAACTAGTAACAGTAGGCTTGGAGGATTCTGCTGCATTGCCAGATTTTCTCCAACTTGGTGTGAGAGTAATTGGTTGATGTTTATTTGGGGTAGTTGTTTAACCTTTAATTGACTATTATTTTATATTTCTGAAGGCTCGCAAGAGGCTTTAACTTCCTCATTTGCACGTCGTTTGTTTATGATGGAATGTAAACCTTCAGTGATGTCCTGTACTGTCAGGATGGTGTTATGTTCTTGTGCGTATAATTCATCTAGTATATCGCTGGACAATTATCGTTGAAGGACTACTTTGGTCATCCATTCACTAGTAGTTATATCAACCTTAAGACTGAATGTTCTTAGTAGTGACTCAAACTCCATGCTGAATGAGTTGTAATGAGTCAGCAGTCTGATCAGGTTGAGGTAAGTCCAGCAATTGTAGTACTAGGTACTAGTAGAGGCAGTAGAGGCAGCTAGATGCACGAGCCAGCTAATGGAAAGGAAAAGAGCTGTAGTAGTGGTAGGCGAAGAAGGACAACAGAACGAAGCTGGAGGAGAGGGACTGGACGAGTCATTCATGGAGATGATTGCTAAGGCATGGAAGGAAGTCAGTGGGGAATTGAAGGACCTGAGAGAAACTATATATAAGCTGCAGACAGAACTAAGTGCAGCGCAAGAGGAGATAAAAAGCCTAAAAACAGGCCCTCCTCAGACTCTGGCCCAGGGGACCAACCCCCAGGTACCAGGAGAGGTAGGAATGGCAGGGACTGCAACAATTGGCCCAACCTTTGCTGAAATGCTGAAGAGCCCAGGAGCAATGTCCACAGTCAAGGAAGTTGTAATGAAAGCAGTAACCTCACAGGAGGCAGCTAGATGCACGAGCCAGCTAATGGAAAGGAAAAGAGCTGTAGTAGTGGTAGGCGTGAAGGAACAAGAGGGCTCCACAAGGGAGGAATCGAGGACTAAAGACAAAGCTGAAGTGGCAGGGATATTAAAGGAGATAGGAATGGAAGGGGCTGAACGAGACATAGAACAGTTTTTCCGGATTGGCCAGTACAACAGAGACAAAAAGAGATTGATCAAGGTAGTATTCAAGAGCGAGGACATCAAAGAAGACATCCTAGTAAAGAAGAGCAAACTGAGGCATGCAAGGAACTACAAAGAGGTATATGTTCAGAGAGACATGACCAGAGACGAGATAGTAAGGGCAGCAGATGCAAGGAAAAGGCGCAAGGAGAGGGAAGGGAGCCAGGGAACCTCAGCCTCCAACCCAGCAATCCCAGAGGGGAGTGGGGAGCCCCAGTCCAGCAACCCAGGAACCCAAGGGGGGAATGCAACACCCCAGCACACCACCCAATAGGGCCCTCCTCCCCCAGCACAAACCCTCCCTTGCCCATACACAATGCCCATCAGGAAACCCAAGTCCTCCCCCTCCCCTTACCCCAAGTAGCCCCTGCTTCCCCAGCCCTGGTCTTCTTCCTGCCCCAAGCAGGCCTGAGCAAGACCAAAGCCCTCTATCCCCCACTCCATCTCCCTCCAAACCCCTGTCAACTACACTGCAGGAGGGCGTGCCCTTTCCCCAAGCAATCCCTGCTCCCTCACCCCCAGGACTTCTTCCTGCCCCAAGCAGGCCTGAGGAAGACCTAAGCCCTCCATCCCCCACTCCACCTCCCCTTGAACCCCTGGAAACTACCTCACAGGAGGAGGAGCCTACCCAAGTAACAATGACCATAGAACAACTTCCTACACTTGTGGGGAGTGAGGGTGAAATTGGATACAAGAAAGTGAGCTTCAAGGTAATGTACTCAAACATTGATGGGATTACCAATAAAGCAAGTGAACTGGCAGAAAGGGTGCAAGAAGAAAACCCTGATGTAATAGGACTAACAGAAACAAAATTGTCAGGAGTCATAACAGATGCTGTGTTTCCAAAGGACTACTATATAGTAAGGAAAGAGAGGGAGGGGAGAGGAGGTGGAGGAGTGGCCCTGCTGATAAGGAAGGACTGGAGTTTTGATGAGATGGAAATTCCGGGCTGTGACGGATTCAGAGATTACATAACAGGAACTATAACAATGGGTGGACCTAAGATAATAGTGGCAGTCATTTACAACCCTCCCCTAAATGACAGAAGACCAAGACAGGAGTTTGATAGGAACAACATGGCAACCATTAATATAATAGAGAGAGCAGCTTCAGTTGCCTGCAGGAATGGCTCCAGACTCTTAATCATGGGCGATTTCAACCATGGAAAGATAGACTGGGAGAATGGGGACCCACATGGTGGTGCAGATACGTGGAGAGCTAAACTCTTGGAAGTGGCAACAAGGAATTTTCTGAGCCAGCATGTCAAGGAACCCACAAGAGTGAGAGGCAATGACGAACCAGCTAGACTCGACTTGATATTCACCCTGAATGAGTCAGAAATAAGGGAAGTCAAAGTGGAAGCCCCCATAGGAATGAGTGACCACAGTGTACTGACCTTTGAGTACTTGGTGGAGGTAGGGATAACCTATCCAAGGATGGGAGTGGAGGGAAAAAGACTGAATTACCGAAGAGGAAAATATGACGAGATGAGGAGCTTCCTCAGAGGAATACCATGGGAAACAGAACTTAGAGACAAGAATGTGCAGGTCATGATGGATTTTGTCACCCAGAAGTGCCAGGAAGCTGCAGACAGGTTTATCCCTGTCCAAAAGGAGAAAAACGAAAACAACAGAAAAACCCATGGTTCAACCAGGAATGCAAGGTAGCGAAGCAACTGAGTAAAAGAACATGGAGAAATTACAGAAATAACAGAACACCAGAGAGCAGGGAGAGATACCAGAGGGCCAGAAATGAGTACCTCAGAGTGAGGAGGGAAGCAGAGAGACAGTTTGAAAATGACATCGCGAGTAAAGCCAAGACCCAACCAAAGCTGCTCCACAGCCACATCAGGAGGAAAACAGCAGTGAAAGAACAAGTGATGAAGCTGCGAAAAGCGGAGAACAGATACACAGAGAATGACAAGGAGGTGTGTGAAGAACTCAACAAGAGATTCCAGGAGGTCTTCACAATAGAACAAGGAGAAGCCCCTGCACTAAATGAGGAGGTGGCAAACCAAGCAACCTTGGAGGAATTTGACCTCACCAGTGATGAGGTCAAAAGGTGTCTGCTGGAGCTGGATGTGACAAAGGCTGTTGGGCCTGACAGAATCTCACCATGGATACTAAAGGAAGGTGCAGAAGCACTAAGTGTGCCACTCTCTATGGTGTATAACAGGTCACTGGAAACAGGAGACTTACCAGAAAGTTGGAAGACAGCTAACGTGGTCCCAATATACAAAAAGGGTGACAGGCAAGAGGCACTGAATTACAGGCCAGTTTCCTTAACTTGTATACCATGCAAGGTAATGGAGAAGATCGTGAGGAAAAGGCTCGTAGAGCATCTAGAGGGAAATAACTTTGTAACGCACCACCAACATGGGTTCAGGGATGGTAAATCGTGCCTCACAGGTTTAATAGAATTTATGACCAAGCAACAAAAATTAGGCAGGAAAGAGAAGGGTGGGCCGACTGCATTTTCCTGGATTGCCAAAAAGCCTTTGACACAGTACCGCACAAAAGGCTGTTAAAAAAGTTGGAGCAACAGGCAGGAGTAAAAGGGAAGGTGCTCCAGTGGATAAGGGAGTACTTAAGCAACAGGAAACAGCGAGTAACGGTGAGGGGGGAGACATCAGAGTGGCGAGATGTCACCAGCGGAGTCCCACAGGGCTCAGTACTTGGACCCATCCTGTTTCTAATATATGTGAACGATCTTCCGGAGGGTATAGACTCATCCTCTCAATGTTTGCTGATGATGCAAAAATTATGAGAAGAACAAGACGGATGAAGATAGACAGAGACTACAGGATGACCTGGATAAACTGGAGGAATGGTCTAGAAAATGGCTGCTAAAGTTCAACTCGGAAAGTGTAAGGTGATGAAATTAGGAGAAGGGAGCAGGAGGCTGAACACAAGGTATCATTTGGGAGGGGAAATCCTGCAAGAGTCAAATAGAGAGAAAGATCTGGGGGTTGATATCACACCGAACCTGTCCCCAGAGCCCCATCAAAAGAATATCATCAGCGGCATATGCTAGACTGGCCAACATAAGAACTGCCTTTAGAAACTTGTGTAAGGAATCTTTCAGAACCCTGTATACCACTTATGTAAGACCAATCCTGGAGTATGCAGCTCCAGCCTGGAGTCCATACCTAGTTAAACACAAGACAAAGTTAGAGAAGATTCAGCGGTATGCCACCAGGCTCGTCCCGGAACTGAGAGGATTGAGCTACGAGGAAAGCTAAAGGAGCTGAACCTCACATCCGTGGAAAACAGAAGAGTAAGGGGAGACATGATAACCACCTACAAATTCTCAGGGGAATTGACAGGGCGGACAAAGACAAACTCTTCACCACGGGTGGGACACGAACAAGGGGACCCAGGTGGAAACTTAGTACCCAGATGAGCCACAGAGACGTTAGAAAGAATTTTTTCAGTGTCAGTGTAGTTAATAAATGGAATGCACTAGGAAGTGATGTGGTGGAGGCAGACTCCATACACAGTTTCAAATGTAGATATGATAGAACCCAGTAGGCTCAGGAATCTGTACACCTGTTGATTGACAGTTGAGAGGCGGGACCAAAGAGCCAAAGCTCAACCCGCAAGCACAACTAGGTGAGTACAGTTAGGTGAGTAGGTGTATGATAGTTTTCTCATTGCCAGCATTATCTCTAGGAAGCTGGTCTGGGAAATTAGTGCTGTTGCTATTTTCATTACATTTTCTACTACTGGTTCAGCTTCACCTTTAATTCAGTTTGGAGGCATGTTAACTTAGTAGCCTCAGGTATTTGGTTCTCAGAATCCACAGAGACTATGGATAATTTGTCTGAGAACTGTTTAATTTCTGGTGGTATAATATTAAGTGATGCTGTAGTGGGTGAAGCTTTAGCCTCGTTCATTAAGGATCTAACACTTCCGCCAGGGCATGACACAATGCTGTGTCATCCGTTTACTGGCGGTAGGCACGGGGATGACGCAATGCTGCGTCATCCGTTTACTGGTGGTAGTCACGGGGATGACGCATCGCCAAAAATCAGGTTTTTATCCGATTTTGGGGGACTGGTTTTAAAATGCGCGCCTATGTCTTCCCTACACACCTATGTCATGTTCAACACACAACACTGAGGTGGTAAGTACAAAGAGTGTATGTAGTGGGTAGGAGTGTAGCTGGAAGGCGTCTGGGCGCTCTCTCCGGCTAACGCGTGGCCCGTCTTCAACTCGTCGACGGTTGGAGCGTGACAAGGTTTTTTTCTTTTACATGCTAATGTTCCTCTAGAGAATTCTATTGCGAACCCATTGATACCAAATTGAAAGACCTAGGACGAAAATTGAGGTGACTAGAGTGAAAAGATGAACACTTTTATCGCTTTTCCGCGCTCCTGGGTAACTCGTTCGCACTTTCTCTGTTTGCTGCGGGTAATTAGCCAGGCTTTTGGAGTTTATATGCATTTAGTGCTGTAGAGAATTCTATTGCGAACACAATGATACCAAATTTAATCTTGTAGGACGAGAATTGAGGTAACAAAGTTGAAGAGAGTATACACTTTTCAGAATTACCGCGCGCTCCCGTGAACGTTGGGACCCACATCGCATAGTTGAGGGGCGGCGCAGAGTGTGCCAAAGTGCTAATCTGGCTTGACATTTATTCTCAAAAGGATCCAGATCATCCATAACATTATCTACTTTTTCTGATGTACTTGCTATTTGTTCTGATTCAATTATCCTGTGTAAGTGTTCCAACTTGGCTTCAGTTTCTTCTTCATATTGTGCTAGGTCAGACATAATGTCGTCTATTTCTGTTTCTGATAAATTGGTGTTGGCAAGTTCAGCCACATATGTGCTATTTGGCATTTGATTTGCTCAAATTTACCTGCAGCTGTTTGATAATAGCTTTCCAGGTCAGCATAATCAACTGGAGATTGTAGTGACAAATCCTCACATTTCTTGATCTGTCTTGTTAAGTGGCCTTTAAGAGCTGCAAGGGTTCTTTTCATTATTCCTGCATTATCCATACTGGCTAGTTGGTTAAGTCTGTGGGGTTGTACTTGGGTTGCTCATAATACTGAACAATACTGATGGAGTAGCCTAGGGTAAAGTTCTGCAATCACTAGGCTATAATCCTACCTCTTCTAGAGGTTAGCACTTAAAATTAATACACATTATATATATACAATCATACACACTAATGATTTGAGTGATAAACTAGTGTCACTGGAAGTACCAATAGGTTAGCTCGTCAATTATGACCCTAGGTTGGTATAGACACTAATTAATCACTCAAAAGGTGCTATGATCATAAGTAAATTATTATATATACACAACTCAACTTGAGCTGGAAACAATTACACCCAAAATAGGGCCAGCACCATTCATTAATGGTGCTAGGTCGTTCAATGTAGTACAACTAGACTATGGTAATAAATGGGGCTAGGATGAACAATAAATAGTTCAAATAGTCAATGGTAATATCCTACCCTGTTGTGGGTTGGCAATTGGTAAATTTATATTGTGAAACTAGTGCAATATATATTAAATAATTCTCTATTTTGGAGAAATAATATACACAATTATTGATGATAGCCTCTTAATTGCCTCTATGAAACTTCTAATATTATCTAGAATTATTAAATATTATTAGTGACCTCGCGAAATTAACTCCACAAAATTCGTGTATAGTCTCTCGCGAAATTAACACTACGAAATCCGTGAATAATCTTGCAGGACACAGCCACCAATTTGACTGGCTTCAATATTAGCGCTGTCAAATCACAGAATAACATCCCACAAAATCCGTGGTTGAACATGAAACCGCTGATGAGGCTGAACTGGGCTGAGGGTCTCGTGAGCTCGCTCGAGGATACGCTGCCGATCTTGATGGCGCTGTATTGTTATTGTATAAATCACACTGCACTAGTACCAGTGAATTTAATGAATCCACTGGTTAACTCTGGTTCATCCCATACAAAGATGACCAAATAATCTGTCATCCGGCTCGAAGATGACCTGTGAGATTTATATTTATTTAATTTATATGAATTTATATAGAATTTATATTTACGTTAATTTATATATTCGATAGCAATTTGTATGATGTTAAGTGGACTGTATTTCTGCAATAATCAAATTGATCCTTACACATTAGGGGGGTTTATATTAATTTATATATATGCAGCCAATCAAACTACAGTATTAACTACATATATTAGTAAGTAAATTGGAGGTGCCTTATCTTATTGTACAGCAGGCTTAGTCCACCAGGTATAACTAGGATGTGGACACCAATTATCCTCGTGTGAGGATAATTACACACACACACACACACACACACACACACACCCACACACACACACACACCACACAACACACCACACACACCACACACCACACACACAAAGCTGTTTTACCAGACAAAGTATCACCGTGGATACTTAAAGAAGTAGCGCAGGCTCTCAGTGTGTGCCTCTGGCAATGATCTTTAATGAGTCACTTATGTCGGGAGAATTGCCCAGTTGCTGGAAGGAGGCAAATGTCGTACCGATTTTCAAGAAAGGTGACAGGGAGGAGGCACTTAACTACAGACCCGTATTTTGACAAGCATCCCCTGCAAAATACTTGAAAGAATAATTAGGCTAAGACTTGTTGAGCACCTGGAGAGCATTGGTTTGTAAACAAGCACCACATGGTTTCTGGACAGGGAAATCAGGCTAACAAACCTTTTAGAATTCTATGATAAAGTAACAAGGATAAGGCAGGACAGAGAAGGCTGGGCAGACTGCATATCTTGACTGCCAAAAGGCCTTTGATACAGTACCGCACATGAGACTGCTATACAACTTGAGAGGCAGGCAGGAGTAAGCGGAAAGGCCCTAGAATGGGTGAAGAACTACCTAACAGGAAGGAGCCAGAGGGTAATGGTAAGGGGCGAGAAGTCGGACTGGAGAACAGTACAAGTGGAACAAGTGGAGTAACCTCAAGGATCGGTGCTGGGACCAATCCTCTTTCTAATTTACGTAAATGACATGTTTACAGGAGTGGAGTCATACATGTCAATGTTTGCGGATGACGCAAATTAATGAGAAGAGTTGTGACAGACGAGGATTGTAGGATCCTCCAAGAGGACTTAAACAGGTTGCAGAGATGGTCAGGGAAATGGCTACTGGAGTTTAACACCAGTAAATGTAAAGTTATGGAAATGGGATCAGGTGATAGGAGACCAAAGGACAGTACACAATGAAGGGGAACAGCCTACCTGTAACGATTCGAGAAAGAGATCTGGGAGTGGATGTGACACCTAATCTAACTCCTGAGGCACATATAAATAGGATAACGACAGCAGCGTACTCTACACTGGCGAAATTAGAACTTCATTCAGAAACCTAAATGAGGAGGCTTTTAGGGCGCTTTACACTGCATACGTGAGACCCGTCTAAGAGTATGCCGCGCCATCATGGAGCCCCACCTGAAGAAACACATAAGGAAACTGGAGAAGGTTCAGAGGTTTGCGACGAGGCTTGTCCCAGAGTTACGAGGGAAGGGATATGAAGAGCGACTGAAGGAACTGAACCTTACGACACTAGAGAAAAGAAGGGAGAGAGGAGATATGATAGGGACATAAAATACTCAGGGGAATTGACAAAGTGGAAATAGATGAAATGTTCACACGTAATAATAACAGAACGAGGGGACATGGGTGGAAACTGGAAACTCAGATGAGTCACAGAGATGTTAGGAAGTTTTCTTTTAGCGTGAGAGTAGTGGAAAAAGGAATGCACTTGGGGAACAGGTCGTGGAAGCAAATACTATTCATACTTTTAAGACTAGGTATGATAGGGAAATGGGACAGGAGTCATTGCTGTAAACAACCGATAGCTGGAAAGGCGGGATCCAGAGTCAATGCTCGATCCTGCAAGCACAAATAGGTAAGTACAAATAGGTAAGTACACACACCACACACACACACACAACACACACCACACACCCACACACACACACACAACACACACACACCACACCACACACACACACACACACACACACACAACACACCCCACACACACACACCCCCACACACACACCCACACAGGATGAGAGGAAATTTACGAACCAGCTGAGGACGCTGATCCGGGTCTTCACCTGAAACGACCTCTGACATAAGAAAAATCGGTTTTGAAGGCCCAGGTAGGAATGAGCGACCACTGTGTATTGGTGTTTGAGTACCAGATTGAAGAAGGGTTATTGAACTCGACGAGGGATACCAGAAAACCAAAATGTTAGCATACCTAAAGGGAAACTATGAAGAGATTAAGAGAAATTCGTAACAGATATAGCATGGGAAACAGAGGCTCAGGGAAAAGACGCCCCAAGATATGATGGACTACATCACGCAATAGTGCAAGGAAGGGCAGCAAACAAGTTTGGTCCCACTCGTGAAAGGAAAACAGTTGAAAGTGAATTGAAAGATGACGACCCATGTGCTTTAATCCAGAGATGTAGGCTAGCTAAGCAACAAAGTAAAAGGGCATGGAGAAAACTATAGGAAACAAGGAACACCTGGAGAGGCAGAGAAAGATACCAGAATACCAGGAATGAATATTGCAGGATGAGAAGAGAGGCAGAAAGACAATACGAAACAACATCGCAAGCAAGGCAAAGAACTCAGCCTAAATGCTGCAAGCCACATCAGGAGAAAAACAACAGTAAAGGAAACAGGTTGATGTAAATCTACAGGTGATAGGGGTCAGCACATGAGATTTCACTACAAACTAGACAAGGCAAGTGCTTGTAGAGGAACTGCAATAAGTGGAAATTCCACAGAGGTCTTCCACCTTAGAGCAAGGAGATATCCCAGAGTATAGGAGAGGGATAGCTAACCAGGAACCACTGGAAGAGTTTGAGATTACAAGCGGGGAAGTAAGAGTGTTTACTAGAGTGTGGATTGTGGACAATGGTTATAGAGCCCAGATGTAATCATCCCCTTGGATACTTAAGGAATGAGCAGAAGAACTGTGCCTACCACTCTCCATAGTGTATACAAACGCTCTGGCAACAGGGAAACTGCCAGAAATTTGGAAAGAAGCTAATGTAGTC
>WNGS01067058.1:0-10726 GCA_020271785.1 Procambarus virginalis | reverse complement strand
TACTCATTCAAAAATGCAATTTATAAACAATTTAGTCAAATTCCAATTTGCAATAACTTAACATCCTGACTATTGCCAGGGCGGAAATTAAAAAGAGTATATATTACCGTACAACCCAAATTGAGGTTGTAAATATGAAAATAAACAGAACACCGTAAAAGAAAGCCGTGAGAGGCAGAAAAGAAAAAAAAAATCGTAAATAACAGCTAGTGGAAAAATGCACAACGAGAACCAGGAAACGACTGAAGCGGAAGCCAACGAGAAGCGGCTAAAATCTTGCATGAAAAATAGACCAGGAAGTTTTGGGCCACGAGAGGAAACCTGCTTACGCTGTCCTCGGTGCATGCGTGGGATTGTACCTGGGAGACACCCCCTTGCTAAGGGTGCGTGGGAGGTTAATGTTGAGTGAGAGGTTAATAATTGCGTGAGTTATTGCTTCGTGGGAGAAGGAGGTTAATGGTACGTGGGAGAGGTGAAGAAAGTCAAAAGCACGTAGAATTTGTTTGTCCCCCCTCCCACTCCCCTTCCAAGACAAAATAATTACAAAAATCCTACAAAGTTATGAAAAAACAAAGAAATACAGGAGAAAATAAAGTTTCCCATCTATTTCAACTACTTTGCATTTTAGAGAGCTGTGGGGTGTTAATTTTGCTCTTGCTACTCCCTCCCCATTAAAAGTATATAGCCAAAAACATTATATAAAACAAAATGTACATACCTCAGCTGAAGTGAGGGGGGGGGGCGCGATGATGAAGTTCTGCTGACCGTGAGTGTATAGTTAGGTATACCAAGGTGTGTATATACCTCTCACACCCTGTATAGCTATACACTACGCTAACGTGAATGAAGTCACTTGTTTCACTTGTCATTGTATAATGCTCATTTATTTTATTTATACTTGTTTCTCATTTGTTTGTAAACAAGGGTAAACACGCTTTCCACACCACTTTTGTTTATCTAATTTACTTTTTACACTAATTATATTACTTTCTTATTATATTTATGTGTATGTGGATATGCAGGCAGGAGGGTTACCCAGTATACAAAATATTGAAGTTTACACGAGGATCAAGTATAACATTTGGGGTTTACGGCTCATGCTGTGATATGAAAAATTGGTTTACTGAGAAGTATATAAACTATATATAAATTTTGTATTTTCTCCTGTAAATTGATGTAAAATATCTTAATATTGTATATTATTTAATAAAGAAGAGCAAAATTACTTTTGACTACACACATATGCGCTCTTTTTTTTCTAAGTTGGTCAACAAGTAACTATTTCACGACGCTATTCTGTACTCAGTTTAGTATGACATGAAAATGGTTGTTGGGGTATTCTCAAACAAGAGAGGAGTATAGGCTTGGAGGAAAATGATTTAAGAGTAGTGAGGGATAGGCTTGGAGGAAAATGATTTAGTGGTGAGGGATAGGCTTGGAGGAAGGTGAGGCTGGGTAGGCTTGGAGGAAGATATCTTTGAGGATATTTTGATAGGCTTGGGAGCAGGTGGTTTGGGTGGTGTCCGTATTGCAGCTTCTCTAGCCGTCTGTATATTCCTCACTCTACTGCTGTTGCTAACATTTAATTCGTCGACTGTTATTCGAACAAGCCAATCCGTCGTCACTATTGGCTTAGCAATCACTAGTAATATAAGTCACGAATACACCAAGAGCAAGTGACGACGAGTCAACTGACGTGCGACCTCCCTGACGGCTGAGAGGGTACTGAGGTACGCCTGATTTTTTTTGCAAATACGGGTAGTTTGATCGCCAGAGACCTCTGTTGGCACCAACCATAAACCCTTCATGTTGTATTCCATCCCACTTGCCAAATAGGTCACAGCCGTAGTCAGCTAAACAATAGTTCAATAAACAATAGTTCACTCCGTAAACAGGTCTAGCGTTGAAACTTTCCGATGATAACGAAAGGAAAGAAAAATTACAGCCTAACCTAGGATTTTTCAAACTTTTCTCGCGACACATTTCGGTAATATCAAATACTGTTACGATCCTAGTCTGACATGTTATATATAACAGATAACAGGCTAATTTAGGACTTTTTACTCAATAGTCAAGACTTACAGCCGGAGGGAGCCGGTCGGCCGAGCGGACAGCACCCTTGACTTGTGATCCTGTGGTCCTGGGTTCGATCCCAGGCGCCGGCGAGAAACAATGGGCAGTTTTTTTCACCCTGATGCCCCTGTTACCTAGCAGTGAAATAGGTACCTAGGTGTTAGTCAGCTGTCACGGGCTGCTTCCTGGGGGTGGAGGCCTGGTCGAGGACCGGGCCGCGGGGACACTAAAAAAAAAGCCCCGAAACCATCTCAAGATAACCTCAAGACTTACAGTATTAATTTCAAGAAAGTCTGTATAATTCATCACGTATACAATAAATAAATCAAAATACAATTAACGTGTTGAGTGTGGCTAGAGGACCTTCCTGTTACTTGCTCTTTTAGCCCAGTCAGGGGCTGGAGCGATAAAGTATTTACGTAACTACTTACGAAACCTGTACATCTTTCCTGAACTACGGCTGGATTGTTTACATTTAGTACACAGTTCATGAACTCCGAAGCTCTATGAAATTGTCGATAACAATAATAACCTTGGGTTGTGAGGTTCCGAAGAGTGTCAATTGTTTATTAAATGTAAACAAAGCCGATATGATTAAGGAAAGATGTATAGGTTTCGTGAGTTATTGCATAAATGCTTGAACAGTCCTGGTCCTGATTCACACGATAGCGCTATACGTATATAGACTGCATTATTTGCTATGTCAGATTCTGTTTTTGGGTTTTAACCTTGTCAGAGTATAAAACTAAAACTTCACGCTTGTAACTGGTTAGAACAGGAAGCAATGAAAGAACACTCATCTTAAGATTAGATATTCATATGAAAAATTGATTCAAAATACTGACGAGAGTTGATGATTTTTTTGCCTTGTTACTTATGTATTGTTATACGTGAGGTGGAGGAGATTATTTTTTACTTGTTCAGATGTAAGTGTCAAGCTTACGACACGTTCGAGCGGCTCAAAAAAATGGACTTTTAACTCAGAGGGTTTAGTGTCACTGTTATGACCCAGCGATTTCACTAGATCATAACTTATAAGTTATAAGCTATGATTCAACCTCCAAGTTGATTGTTTCTGTCTTTTATTTAATAATGATATTTATTTCCAGAGTAATAAAATATTCAAGTAGTTATATTGACTTATATAGCTTCATAAAGTGGTATATCTTTGTATACTTAATTAGTGTTTTTTTAGGTTTTATATGAATAAAGTGGTCATGAGTTATAGATCGATTGGTATGTTGGTTTATGCGTGTCAGGTCAGGTCCATCCCAGGAGAGGTGGACCATGCACTCTGTCTCGTCTCTCAGTGGTGCCAACCCTACTGTCACTCTACAAGAAACATAATATACATTGTGTGCTTCAATAATCAGTGTCACGTATTAATTTTTAGTGTGAGATATTATTCCAATAATAATTGTTAACTTTTTTTAATGGCATTGCTGTGAAACTTTACCTGGCGTAGAAATATCGTCTTTATGGAACATTCTGTAAGGTTGGTCACAAATTGGGTCGCCGTGGCGGGATAACGCCTTAGCCGTCAGAGACTCACGGTACGTCTTAGAGGGAGGTACTGCTGCTCGCTCTCTGGTCAGTGTAGTATCTTTTTTTTATGGTTTTGTTAGGCCTATTGTGGTAACAGCTTGTCTGTGAGAATGTTTATGGAGTAATAAATAATTCAAGGAGTGTGTGGAGTTTTTAGTTAAGTGATTATGCTGATAATTATATCATGTATATTTCTTATTGACACAGCCGTATGTTTTCTTGTCTCAATAAACATACTTGAACTTGAATTAGCCGGTTAACTTGTGCTTGAGTGGCTTATAAGCCGGTTTATTGTGCTCGAGTACCCAGTGAGTGGGATAATTCAGTTCTTTTGTCCATAAGCTCAGAATATCCTGGCATTAGTTTATTTGTTTAAGTAGTTTCATTCCGTTTCCTATTGCTTCCTAACTGCCGGAGACTGAAATGAACTGTTCTTGTATAGTGCGAGCCTTATTATATACTCGTGCTTAACAGTAACTTCAAACTTCATTTTATGTGAATAATGATGAAAACTGGTTGATAAAATAGAGCGGGGGGGGGGGGGTTAACTAATTCACCTTGCGTTTTGTTAAAACTTTCTTAAGTGATGCTGCTTTCTTCAATGTGTTGCAGGAGACTTATGAACCTGTAATAGTTCGGGTGTAGTAAGAGTTTTTGTAATGGTTTGACTTCACTGTCGGAATAAAGGATTTTCGTCCTTGTATCAAATTAAAGTTAATCTAGGCACGACAAAAGGTGAAAGCTTCAGTAAAAGCTGGTGTAAACCGACCGTTTTTAGTCATGAACAAGGGGTTGGGCGGCTTGATTAACAGGCATTTGGTCTTAGTTTATGAGGACGGTCTGCTGGACTGAACATAGCCAAGGGACGAGTTGCAGCTATGATGAAACGGGATGGATGAGGTACCACCTGGCTTCGAGTGGGCTTACAGTATGAGCGGGTTCATTCGAAACCCGAAACGAAGACAGTTTCAGCCTTTTTATACTGCGGGTCCAGCCCGTTCTCATAAGCAAAAGCCAAATGCTTGTTAATCTTGCTGCAACCCACCCCCGTTTATGAATGAAAAACTGTTTACACACGACTCAACTAATGACTTTCAAACATTTTTTTATAGTGCTTCGGTGACGACATATGTTCGAATTGCAACACTAAATGCTTCACCCACGTACTTCAAACAAATAATCACCAACAGAACCTAACACCTAACCTAATCTACGCCTAACTATTCATCGAATTTTAATGTATAAAAAAATAAAAAATAAGCAGTATGTAAGAACAAAATTATTTTTATTGAACAATATGTATAAGTTTATGACTGCGTCATAGGTGGTCGGCAGCTGAGTTAACGAGCCGTGCCTGAAGACGGGTTAGATGTTACCTGTGGTTGTGTTGTGACAGTGAGGGTCAAACCGTCTAAAGTGACAGTGAAAATAGGCATCAACTGCCGGATAAACATAGAGAGAAAAATGCGCGTTTGGTCACAGAGTTACATATGAACTAGTAGTAACGGTAAACAGCGTGTTATCCCGAGTTTCTTTGAAACTGCATATACTGGCCCCGCGTAGTGCAATTGTTCGGTACTGGTCTTGCATGATCCAAAAATGCTTTGTGGTTATTAGTAAGAAGAGGCAAGACACTAAGAAAACAAACCCGACGTATTTAGTTCAAGTATGTTTATTGAGACAAGAAAAAATACATCTTAAAGGGATAAAGTAGCATAGGCTATTTCTACCCCCAATGACTTATTCAGAACGTGACTGAATTCTGACTCGGCGAAATTTTGTGTTTTGCAGGAAGTACCATAGGATATTAGGCTTTCATATGCCCCAGCCAGACCTCAGGACCTCAGCGTCCTTGCACTCGGAACAAGGTAAACAATACTTCCAGCCTCATGTGTAAATTAAACTGCGTTACTCATATATGTGTATTAAAATCTGATAAATTAGGTTGAGATTTGTAATATATTTGTAGTGTATGATGATTGAAGTGTATAAAGGCATGTGATGAATGCTTCTGAATATCTTCGTATCATTACAGGTAAGATAAAATTACAGCTCATCGTGTGAGAGGAAGCTACCAATCAAAGGTACGTTCCTATTTGCATCTGTTGACGTCGGATATTTTGTTTCTAGAATTTCAGAGCAGCGTTAAAAATGAATCTATTTTGGAAAAATAATAAAAATCCCCCTTCACTGGTCAGAGGTGGAAGCCCCAAGTCTCTTTTCTTGATCGTGAAGGACGTACAGCCATCTTTCTACCTTGGTCTTTGAGGCACTATTCATCCACCTACCTTGGTCTTGGAGGCACTACAGCCACCTACCTTGGTCTTGGAGGCACTACAGCCACCTACCATTTCTTGGAGGCACTACAGCCACCTACCTTGTCTTGGAGGCACTACAGCCACCTACCATGGTCTTGGAGGCACTACAGCGACCTACCATGGTCTTGGAGGCACTACAGCCACCTATCTTGTCTTGGAGGCACTACAGCCACCTACCATGGTCTTGGAGGCACTATACAGCTACTTACCTTGGTATTGGAGGCAATAAAGCCACCTACCTTGGTTTTGGAGGCACTATACAGCTACTTACTTTGGTATTGGAGGCACTACAGCCACCTACCTTGGTATTGGAGGCACTACAGCCACCTACCTTGTCTTGGAGGCACTACAGCCACCTACCTTGTCTTGGAGGCACTACAGCCACCTACCTTGTCTTGGAGGCACTACAGCCACCTACCTTGTCTTGGAGGCACTACAGCCACCTATCTTGTCTTGGAGGCACTACAGCCACCTACCTTGTCTTGGAGGCACTACATCCACCAACCTTGTCTTGGAGGCACTACCGCCACCTACCTTGTCATGGAGGCACTACTGCCACCTACCTTGTCTTGGAGGCACTACAGCCACCTACCTTGTCTTGGAGGCACTACAGCCACCTACCTTGGTCTTGGAGGCACTATACATCCACCTACCTTGTCTTGGAGGCACCACAGCCACCTACCTTGTCTTGGAGGCACTACAGCCACCTACCTTGGTCTTGGAGGCACTACATCCACCTACCTTGGTCTTGGAGGCACTACAGCCACCTACCTTGGTCTTGGAGGCACTACAGCCACCTACCTTGTCTTGGAGGCACCACAGCCACCTACCTTGTCTTGGAGGCACTACAGCCACCTACCTTGGTCTTGGAGGCACTATACATACACCTACCTTGTCTTGGAGGCACTACAGCCACCTACCTTGGTCTTGGAGGCACTACAGCCACCTACCTTGGTCTTGGAGGCACTATACATACACCTACCTTGTCTTGGAGGCACTACAGCCACCTACCTTGTCTTGGAGGCACTACAGCCACCTACCTTGTCTTGGAGGCACTACAGCCTCCTACCTTGTCTTGGAGGCACTACAGCCACCTACCTTGTCTTGGAGGCACTACAGCCACCTATCTTGTCTTGGAGGCACTATACATCCACCTACCTTGGCCTTGGAGGCACTACAGCCACCTACCTTGGTCTTGGAGGCACTACAGCCACCTACCTTGGTCTTGGAGGCACTACAGCCACCTACCTTGTCTTGGAGGCACTACAGCCACCTACCTTGTCTTGGAGCACTACAGCCACCTATCTTGTCTTGGAGGCACTATACATCCACCTACCTTGGCCTTGGAGGCACTATATAGTCATATATCCTGGTTTACTCACTTACGGCAGACATCGTGTAATCAGAAACCAATAACTTTGATGCGTTAGTAACGACAAGTGATTTTTACGTATGCTGTTTCACAAATCCTCATAACGAGTGTGTGTGAAGTCAAACGACGTCATTTTGATGCAAAGAAATTACATCAAAATGTCTCATTTGGTTTATTTACGTGTACTTTTTTATGACGTATTCAAATCGTGATGTCACGAAACGTACACTATTTTATCGCATGTTTCGCTACGGTACAAGTAACGAAGCAATAACGATGGTTAAAATGTTTAAAGTTCAAACAGTAAGTATTAATATCAAGATTTGTGGGTATCATCAATAGCAGCGTTTTTCAAACTTCTCTCTTAACTTTTTACTGCGACGCACAGCAAGCAGATAATGTTAGGCTTTTAAGGTTAGGCGTGGTACTGGGGCCTGGAAGCCTATGTCACACGCAAACTCTATGTATTATCCCGCTATTTACTATTGACACATGATAAATGAATATTTGGCGGGAACCTATTCAATTCAATTACAAATTTATATTTTTAGAAGTAATATAGACAAATTAAAAGAAATATTTGTTATGAAATTCTAGGGAAAAAGTAAACTAAATTTGTTAAAGTTTTCATTTAATGAAACGGATGTATTTGTTTGTTCGTAGGGAGTATATTTGCATGAGAGTATACTGAATGGGAGGATGGTGCGCAGGAGTTTAGGGACACGAACGACAGCCGTGGACACGACAGGAAAATTGTTTTCCTGTCGTGACCAACAGGTCGTTGTCGGAAGACTTGCAGAAAATGTTAGTTTCTTTGACTGGAATTAAATACTTATACGACCTGTGTCGACGTGTGATGGTCGCTCCGACCATGGGACCAATTCTTGACAATATCCCCAGTGGATGATTTTATTTAGTACTAATTTCGTGGCTGTTTACTTTCTTAGCCGCCCCACCCCTCTCTCTCTCCTCTCTTTCTCTCTCTCTCTCTCTCTCTCTCCTCTCTCTCTCTCTCTCCTTCTCTCTCTCTCTCTCTCTCTCTCTCTCCCCAATATTCCCACACCTCTTTCTTTTCTCTCGCTCTCACTCTCACCTCTTTCCCTCACTCTTCTTTTTTTTTTTCCTTTCTCACCCCTCCCTCTCCCTTGCTCACCCGTCTCTTCCCGTTTCACAAAAGTCGCCCCTCCTCCATTCGTCCCTCCCCATTTCTCATTCTTCCATTACCTTTTCCACACACCCCTCCCTATCATTTCTCTTCCTTTCCCACTCCCTTTCTCACCCATTCTTCTCCTTTCCCATTTCCCTCCCCCCCTTTTCCCCCCCGTTCCTCAACCCGTCCCTCCCTCCCTCCCCCGCCCTGTCTCTCTTCCCTTCACCATCCCATAATCTCTCAGATTTTAAGTTACGAACATTTGTGTTAAAGTTCTTCACTTTGTCCTAATATGTTTTCGACAGACCATCACTCACCATTTTCTTTCTCACTGCGATACGATTTCTTGCCTCTTTTTTGCTGCCGGTAAATCCATTTTGGAAACAATCTGGGACGTAATTTGATCTTTGGAAGCGTTCCTTACTTTGCACTCTTTTCGTTCTTCTTGGGATTTGCGTCACCAAGTTTGAGTTTCTTGCAAAAAAGGAAAAAAAAAGAAACAAAGAGCGATTACGTTTTGTAATAGGCTTACTATATGTAATAAATGGTTAGATAATAATTATTAGTGATGTTTACTGGTCATTGTGTATGTTCAAGTTGCCGCCAGCCCCAGAGATGCAAGTGTAAATTAGTCCATATATGCAGTCAAAAAATGGGCACTTCTCACGAGAGAATGTTTCTTGTTACGGGTTATTGTATTGCGTATAATTTGGCCTAGGGTTAATTTGGATATGTGATTTGATTTTGTAGGAAGCTATTTGTAGTTTTTCCTTTAGGGAAGCGTAAGAAGGTGCGCTTCGCTCAAGTTAACTTGAGCGTAGCGCACTTCGCGTAATGCTTCCTGATGATTGTGGAAATCAGGAATGTTAAGCCCAGTACGACTGTATATATCACTTGGAAGGAATATAAGACAAGGGTCTGGGTAAGGACAAAAGAAAAGGATTGGTGCCGGATCATTTGTATGTACCATAGGGGATCGAACGCCAACCTGCAAGAATCGAGACTTACGACTGTATATATCACTTGGAAGGGATATGAAGACAAGGGTCTGGGTAAGGACAAAGGAAAGGAATGGTGCCGGATCATTTGTATGTACCATAGGGGATCGAACGCCACCTGCAAGAATCGAAGCTTTTGCTGTACCGAAGAGACTATGGAGGATAGCTGGAAGAATCGAATCAGCGGAAGGTGTCAGTGTTGATCAAAACCTGTCTCACAAGTGGAAGTGTTTCCGACTGTCAAGAGATTTTGCAGGTAAGCCGAGACCTGGCACTTTCGCCCGTGAAGATGCTGTTTGCAGCCCGAGTATTCTCCCGTCACACTAGCGGAACCTGAACATCAGCAAGCTTGTGCGATTGGTGATCCCAGTATAGTTATTCAGTAGATGGCTCCCAGAAGTCAGGATTACTACCAGTAAAGTTTACGCAAAGTCAAGCAGGCCAGGTAACGTAAATCGTTACTGGTAATTGATGATAATATCAACTCCAGCTGTCAAGAGAACAAGACCAGCTGTGTCTACAATCCTCGCACGGTGTGCACCCGACGCCAATTGTTGACACTAGCAGGCACCGACCACCACACACACACACACACACACACACACACACACACACACACACACACACACACACACACACACACACACCCACACGTTAAGCGGGACCAAAGAGCCAAAGCTCAACCCCCGCAAGCACAATTAGTGAGTACACACACACACATACACGCACACACACACACATCGATGGCTATAACTTCATTCTGTTAAAACAAAAGCTACCCAAGTCTGCGGACACAAGCAATGCTCTCTTCTGTCACGTTAGAGACTTTAATTATCCTATACAAACGCTCCAACCTTCTTAACAAACGTGATCTGACAAAGCTTTGCCCCCGTTGCTTATCCCTCACCTTTTTCTTATTCATACCTTTCCTCTTATTCTTATCTTCCTCTCATTCTTACATTCTCCTTTTCTTACCTTTCTCTAACCTGCTCCTCACTTCTCTTCTCTCTTACCTAATATATTTACCTGTACCTTCCTCTTTACGGGCTATTCATGCCTGCTACCTATTGGTGGCTTTCGGACTGACCGAAACTTCGTCGTTTCTCATGTCTCATGAGACATGTGGTTTGCTTATCATATCTCCAGCCACGTTATTTTGACTCATCGTCTGCAAATCTAGTCTGATACTTGAGCCGGTAATGTAGTTTATCACAGTTGCAAAGACCTAATGGAATTTTTCCGATTAGGCAAAATCAGAGTAATTCAAAAT
>WNGS01067050.1:0-12166 GCA_020271785.1 Procambarus virginalis | reverse complement strand
ATTAAGCAAGTTATACAGTTGCATATCTGATTGTATACAACAAATGAACATTAAGAGGACACAAAATAGTTCGCTTCCTAGAGGCTGTAGATTTCCTCGAACTCCTCCGACTTGGGCAGGAACCGAGGATGCAGCGAGCATTCCCCCTCGGGATCGCGACTGAGGCGCTGAAAGAGAAAACTTGCCGCTCTAGGGGTCTCTTGTGGTGTCAATGAGCTTGGAACCAAGATCCTTTAAAAACCTTCTTGCACTCTCTCCCCATGGGCCTAGGGTCTCAGACCCTATTGGAACGAAATTGTACCGATGATCTAATTGCCTGTACTTGGCTGACTGTCTCTTTCTCTGTGTGTCCGCCGCGGCTCCTGCGTGCCGGCAGAGAGGTGATGTATGTGGCTGCCAGGGTGGATACGCAAGTATCCCACCATCCAACTGTCTGCCACCCTTCCACGGACGCAGTGTGATTCCGTCTGGTCGGCCGGCAAAGCTAACAGAGTCACGGTTCAGAAGGTTGCGGGGCTCGCTCTCCGCTGGACACTGGGGAGGCAAGGCTTCTTTTAATGATGTCGTTGACTTCGTCGTGTCTAGTGTGCCAACCACCAGATTTCCACAGTGCAGGTCATGCAATCCATATTCGTCAGCATCTGCCTCGCTGCAAATAACCTATGAACAGTATGGATAGGGGCAGCAAGACGGAGAGCGACTGCAATACGGAGCTCCTGCAGATCAAGACGTGTGCCTGTCGCAGACATAGGGACTGCCAAAAGGAAGTCCCCTGCATGGGGCCTGCACAGCTGTGAGCGTGCACGATCACTGGGGGTTGTTGCTGCCTCCACAAAGCTGTGGCTTCTTTGTCTGCAATGGGGCTGTCCCAACTGGATTTTTCTTGGCTTTCGGCATGGCTGGTCTGAGTGCTGGGTCTGCCATGGCACCCCATTTCGTGTCGCATTCCGTGTAGTGGGGGTCCTGTATCCCCGCTACATCACTCAGAGTGTCAAGTAGAATTTCCTTAACCAGGTCATCTGATGCTGAGGAGGAAGACAGGAAGGCTGGGACAGCAATTTGGTTGGCGGTGCGGACACCCAAGCCACCGAGCCTAACAGGAGAGTGGCTTGTTTCACTGGCACACCATATATATATATATATATATATATATATATAAAATATTAAAAAAATTGCTACCTATTGAAGTGACATGTATCAGAAGATATTTTGTAAACTTTACCTCAGTAATTAAAAAAAATAAAGCAATATATATTACTCCCAATTTTATTTCAATAAAAAATAAGTTTTATATTTGTTTATCCTTTAAATTGTTTTAATATGTTTACCTTGTTAGGGGACCTGGTAACCACCTAAGTGTAGTAACAGGAAAAGAACTATACTCGTGGTGTTTCGTCTACCCAGCACTCTTTGTCATATAACGCTTTGAAATTATTGACAGTTTTGACCTCCACAACCTTCTCACTTGTTTCATTGTATTAATCATTCCTCCACTTTTCTTTTAGTTTTGGCATATTTAATGCCTCTAACCTCTCCTCCTGTTTCTCCTAAGTACTCCTACTCTACCCAGACAACTTCGTGTGCTGTAAAGAAAGGACATTAAAAGTTGTCATGATGTTAGCCGCTCCGCCAGAAGCATCGTGTCCAGGTTGTGATGTTTTTATAGTGTAACTATTCAGTCACAAGTTTGATTCTTTTTGTGTTAAAGTAATTTTTCATGTTTTCTTCAGCTATTGTGTATCAGCCAAGTGGTGTATACCTTACATCGCAACGATGGATAGATGGCTGCACAGATGAATGGATTGATGGATAGAAAGCTAGATGAACAGATTGACTGATGGATAGATGGCTGTAAAGTTGAATGGTAGAAAGATACCGACAGAAAGTTATAATAACAAATGGACAGAGAGTTGGGCAAATGGCGTGATAGATAGATGGATGGAAGTATACAGATGGATGGATAGAAAGACAGATGGATCGGTAGATTATGGATAGATTGATAGAAGAATTATTCGATGGATAGTTGAATATTTGGGGGAGTGGATATATGGATAATCAAAATGGATGGATAAAATATAAATATATGGATGGTTGGAATGATAAATATGAATAAAAGATGGATGCACAGATGAATATATAGATTTTTAAAATAATTTATTATTATATAGTTAGATAGATGGATAGAGAGACCGACAACTAGATTGACAGATAGATGGGTAGATAGATGGATGGATTGACTAGTACCCGAGATAGATGGATGCCACCAGACTAGTACCCGAGCTGATAGGTATGAGCTACGAGGAGCGACTGCAGGAATTAAACCTCACTCGTATTTAAGACAGAAGAGTTAGGGGGGCCATGATCACCACCTCAAGATTCTCAGGGGTATCGACAGGTTGATAAAGACAGCTGTTTAACACAAGGGGCACAACGCACTAGGGGACACAGGTGGAAACTGAGTGCCCAAATGAGCCACAGAGATATTAGAAAGAACTTTTTTATGTCAGAGTGGTTGACAAATGGAAATGCATTAGGAAGCGATGTGGTGGAGGCTGACTCCTACACCAGGGGTCTCCAAACTATGGCCCGCGGGCCACATCCGGCCCGCCACATAATTTCATCCGGCCCGCCAAACAAATCCCTGTGTGGTGGCCTTGAAAAAATAATTATCGTACGAATGGCATCGCAGAATTATTCAAAGCTGGGGCTGCTGACTGGTGGCGCTCAGCCCGAGTCAGTTTTCCTCTCTCTCGATAGTGTGACGCACAGATACTAGTACTGGTAGGTATGTGTTGTGCATTACAACCAATCAGTTGTGTATAACTGTATATTGTGGGGATGGAGGGCGAGTGGGGCTTCGCTGCTTCTGTTTCAGGGAGCACAAACACTGTACAATATTCTTTTCTCTGTACTTTGACAATACCTTTATCTTAGTTATACAAAATAGCAATAATACTATTGTAGCCAAAAATATTGCATGTTTAAAATAGTTAAAATGGTAACCATTAAGTTTATCAACGAAAGCTGTTGCCATAATATTTACCACTTTATAATAATATGCTATGCTTTTTAACACCACATACAAGCTGTTTTTTTCCTGTAGAATTTATTTCATTTATTTTACCCTTATGTTTTCAGATATGGAAAAGATAAAGAAAAGAAAAGTGGACAGTGAGTGCCGTCAGTTCAATGACGAATGGAAGATAAAGTACTTTTTTGTGATAGCAAATGATAAAGCTTTATGCCTCATATGTAGAGACAGTGTTGCTGTTCTGAAGGAATACAATATTCGTCGGCACTATGAATCTAAACATGGCTCAAGTTATTCTCACATCACAGGAGCAGAACGCACTAAAAAGTTTGAATCATTTCAGCACAGTCTGCATTCTCAACAAGCTGTTTTCAGTAAGAAAAAATCTGAAAATGAAACTTCAACTAGAGCCAGTTACAAAGTTGCCTATGTGTTGGCCAAAAAGGAAAACCTTTCACTGATGGTAGTATCATAAAAGAGTGTATAGTGGAAGCAGCAGGAGAGGTATGTCCAGAAAAAGTAAACCTCTTCAAAATGATAAGTCTTGGGTCAAATACTGTTGCTCGTAGAATTGAAGATTTAGGAGGCGACATAATTCGGCAAATAAAGGAAAAAACAAAAAGATTTTGTTGGTATTCTCTTGCGTTGGATGAATCAACTGATGTGTGTGATACTTCTCAGCTCTTAGTATTCATTCGTGGTGTTGATAGTGAATTTAATGTGACCCAAGAATTAGCATCAGTTCACAGCATGCACACCACAACAACTGGAGAGGACATTTTCAATGAAGTAAGTAAAACTATGACAGAATATAACCTGGAATGGAAACAAGTGCAGTGTGTGACAATTGATGGAGGAAAGAATATGTCTGGGACAAAGAAGGGTTTGGTTGGGCAAATTACAACAGCTTGTGAGGTTGGAGGATTCTCAAAACCCATTTTTTTGCATTGCCTTATCCATCAACAAGCATTGTGCCTAAAATATGTTGATATGTCTTGTGTCATGAAACCTGTTGTTTCTGTGGTTAATTTCATTAGATCTCATGCACTCAACCATCGCCAGTTCCGTGATTTCTTGAAAGAAATTGATGCGGAGTTTGTTGACTTGCCTTATTATACAGCAGTTAGATGGCTTAGTTGTGGAAAGGTTTTGCTGCATTTCTTTGAGCTCAGATTAGAAATTGATTTATTTCTCACAGAGAAAAATAAACCTCAGCCATTATTATCAGAATGTGAATGGATTTGGAAATTGGCATTTTTTGCAGATATGACAGGTCATATGAATAACTTGAATCTGAAATTGCAAGGCAAAACAAATTTGATCAGTGACTACTTTGTTCATGTCAAGGCATTCAGAGCAAAACTTGCGCTACTTGAAGGCCAGGTGAAGGTTAAGAATTTTGCTCATTTTCCATGTTGTGAAAAATTTCATGCAGAAAGTAAAGTTGAATTTCCTTTTTCATTTGCAAATGAAATAATTTCAGATTTGAAAAAACAGTTTCAGAAGCGATTTGCTGACCTTGATGCCAAAGCAAATGAAATCAGGCTCTTTCATAATCCATTTGACTGCAATGCTGAAAATCTTCCAACTCAATTTCAAATGGAAATTATTGATCTCCAGGCAGATGACAGACTGAAAGATAAGTATAGAGAAGGAAATCTGATTGAGTTTTATAAATGCCTGCAGCCAGATCAGTTTCCAAATTTGATAAAGTTTGCTTGTAGTTTTGTGTCCATTTTTGGTTCAACATACTTGTGTGAACAAACATTTTCCAAAATGAAGTATGTGAAATCTAACTATCGAGCAAATTTGTCTGATGATCACTTGAAATCAATTCTTACAATTGGCTCATCTAATCTGGAACCTGATTTTAATGAAATTTTGAAGTCAAAACGACAGTATCATTCGTCACACTAATTTGGTTGCATAAAACTAAAGGCAGGAATCTATTTAGTTTACCCTAATTTTTTCCAAAAAGATATGTTTTAATTTTTCCATGTTTATACTTTAATATTTGAGGAAATTAAATTACTGGCACTGATTTTTTTTTTTTTTTTTTTTTTTTATTATTCCTTCGGCCCGCATAAATATGGGAAATATATAATGTGGCCCTTACATTGAAAAGTTTGGAGACCCCTGCCATACACAGTTTCAAGTGTAGATATGATAGAGCCCATTAGGCTCAGGAAACTGTACACCTGTTGATTGACGGTTGAGAGGCGGGACCAAAGAGCCAGAGCTCAACCCCCGCAAGCACAACAAGGTGAGTACAACTAGGTGAGTACACACACACACACACACACACACACACACACACACACACACACACACACACACACACACAGGATTGACGGTTGAGAGGCGGGACCAAAGAGCCAGAGCTCAACCCCCGCAAGCACAACAAGGTGAGTACAACTAGGTGAGTACACACACACACACACACACACACACACACACACACACACACACACACACACACACACACACACACACACACACACACACACACACAACACAAGGCATGCATAGATGAACTGCAGAAGGCAGCAACACTAGCCCACAGAATGAGAGCGAAGCTGCTGATCATGGGGGACCTAAATCATGGAGAGATAAATTGGGAATCAAGGAATCCCCATGGAGGGGACGAAACGTGGGGAGCAAAATTAGTAGATGTTATAGACAGGAATTTCCTAACACAGCATGTGAAGGAAGACACAAGGGAAAGAGGAGGAGATGCACCGAGCCTATTAGACCTGATTTTCACCCAGAACGTAGAAGATATCGAGAATTTGGAGCATGAAATACCTCTAGGGGCCAGTGACCATTGTGTCCTAGTCTTTGACTATATGATGGAATTCAAACTTGTGACCATGGGACAAGAGATCTGGGAAAGGAGAGTTGACTACAGGAAAGGAGACTATAGGAGGATAAGGGACTATCTGGGAGAAGTGCAGTGGGAGGAAGAAATTAGAGGAAAAACAGTCCAAGATATGATGGACCTAGTCATACAGAAATGCCAAGAGGCCGAAGAGAGATTTATACCAACAGTAAAGGGAAAAAATAAGAAGGAATATAATAACCCATGGTTTAATAGACAGTGTCAGGAAGCAAAAATGGCCAGCAGGCGGGAGTGGAGGAAATACAGAAGACAAAGGACAGAGGACAACAGGATCAGATGCAACAGAGCTAGGAACGATTACATTAACATCAGACGGACATCGGAAAGGGACTATGAGAACGATATTGCAATCAAAGCGAAAAAACAACCTAAGCTACTACACAGTCATATAAGAAGAAAAATGTCGGTGAACGACCAAGTGACAAGACTAAGGAAGGCAGAGGGGACATATACTGAAAGTGACAAGGAAATCTGTGAGGCACTGAATGCCAGTTTCCATGGAGTGTTCACTACCGAGCCCGAGCAGCTCCCATTGTTGGAAGGGGTTACCCTAGATGAAAGACTATCAGATATAGAGGTGACAGTGGAGGAGGTAATGAAACAGTTGACAACTCTAGATGCATCTAAAGCAGTAGGACCAGACAAAGTATCACCGTGGATACTAAGAGAAGCAGCGCAGGCCCTCAGCGTGCCTCTGGCAATGATCTTTAATGAGTCACTTATGTCGGGAGAATTGCCCAGTTGCTGGAAGAAGGCAAATGTCGTGCCGATCTTCAAGAAAGGCGATAGGGAGGAGGCACTTAACTATAGACCTGTATCACTGACAAGCATCCCCTGTAAAATACTGGAAAGAATAATTAGGCTACGACTGGTTGCACACCTGGAGAACATTAGATTTGTGAACAAGCATCAACATGGGTTCTGGACAGGGAAATCGTGCCTAACAAACCTTCTGGAATTCTATGATAAAATAACGAGGATAAGACAGGACAGAGATGGTTGGGCAGACTGCATATTTCTGGACTGCCAAAAAGCCTTTGATACAGTACCGCACATGAGACTGCTATTCAAACTCGAGAGGCAGGCGGGGGTAGGGGGAAAGGTCCTAGCATGGATAAGGAACTACCTAACAGGAAGGAGCCAAAGAGTTACGGTAAGGGGCGAGAAGTCGGACTGGCGAACAGTAACAAGTGGAGTACCACAAGGATCGGTGCTGGGACCAATTCTATTTCTTGTATATGTTAACGACATGTTTACGGGTGTAGAGTCCTACATGTCGATGTTTGCGGATGACGCAAAGTTGATGAGAAGAGTTGTGACAGATGAGGATTGCAGGATCCTCCAAGAGGACCTGAACAGGTTGCAGAGATGGTCAGAGAAATGGCTACTGGAATTCAACACGAGCAAATGTAAAGTTATGGAAATGGGACTAGGAGATAGGAGACCAAAGGGACAGTACACAATGAAGGGGAACAGCCTACCTGTGACGACGCGCGAAAGAGACCTGGGTGTGGACGTAACACCTAATCTATCTCCTGAGGCACATATAAATAGGATAACGACAGCAGCGTACTCTACACTGGCAAAAGTTAGAACATCATTCAGAAACCTAAGTAAGGAGGCATTTAGGGCTCTTTACACTGCCTACGTGAGGCCAGTCTTAGAGTATGCCGCCTCATCATGGAGTCCCCATCTAAAGAAGCACATAATGAAACTGGAAAAGGTTCAGAGGTTTGCAACGAGACTCGTCCCAGAGCTACGAGGGATGGGGTATGAGGAGCGCCTGGGGGAACTATGCCTTACGACACTAGAAAGAAGAAGGGAGAGGGGGGACATGATAGGAACGTATAAAATACTCAGAGGGATTGACAGAGTGGACATAGACGAAATGTTCACACGGAATAGTAACAGAACGAGGGGACATGGATGGAAGTTAGAAACTCAGATGAGTCACAGAGATGTTAGGAAGTTTTCTTTTAGCGTGAGAGTAGTGGGAAAATGGAATGCACTTAAGGAACAGGTTGTGGAAGCCAATACTATTCATAATTTTAAAACCAGGTATGAGAGGGAAATGGGATAGGAGTCATTGCTGTAAACAACTGATGCTCGAAAGGCGGGATCCAAGAGTCAATGCTCGATCCTGCAGACACATATAGGTGAGTACATATAGGTGAGTACACACACACACACACACACACACACACACACACACACACACACACCACTCACACTCAAACACTCTTACACATGCACACAGGCACACACACACATTAGATTGGGTAATTGGAGTAGGGAGCAAACATGACAGGGAGACGACATAACACAGAGGGAGGTGAAGGATAAGATAAACCCGTAAGGCACACGTTCAATTGTTGAGCCAATTGCAATTGTTAAATTGCTTTAACTATTTCTGCTAAATAAGTCTCTGAAAGGCGTTTGATCTGTTCAAATTTAGACACAGCAGCTTTAACTCTGCTATCTAGAGTTATATAATCAGGAAATGGTTGACTAGCTAACTTTTGACATTTGTCAATCAATTGAGTTAAGTGACTTTGTAGACCCACGTGTGTCCTTTTATTTCCTGTTTCAGCTGCCTTTGGAGGACTAGAAGCCATTTTGACTTTTCCAAGATTAATCTTTTGAGATAAATAAGGATAAATGTATAAGTATTTTTGATAACTGATTAACTTGTCTACTTAGGTAATGATTCCAAAGATCGTCATTCCAAACCTCCCTGGAATCTGGAGTAGCAGGCTGTACAGTTGTCAAAAATTTAACAATTTGGTTATAGTGGACCCGTATGCACTGTGGCAATATCTGTAATAATGTGGTAATAATTGCATAAAATGAGTAAATGCACTATTTTTGCACAATTATTACTTGATATATTCTGGTAAGAGTTTGATAAGGTTCTGTAGAATTGTCCTACTGTTTTTCACCTGAAATAGGGTTTACCTCAGTTGATTATGGATTAAGACATTAACCTTCAGTGGGTTACACAATATCAATATCTCGGAGTGTGGATAGATTTTAACATGACGTTCAACAAGCAAATTCAATATCTAAAGGAGAAAGTAAAATCACGACTAAATATAATGAGAGCAATCACAGGGCCCCGTCTAGGAGCGGGACACAAAGTGTTAAGAATGTTTTACATACACGCCGTTCGTTCCCTAATTGATTATGCGGCGCCTGCCTTACTCACTCTTTCTCCTGGCCAGTGGGCGAACGTTGAGGTTCTTCAAAACGATGCATTGCGAATCATAACAGGAGCTCCCAGATGGACTAAAATACTGAACCTAAGACTGGAAACCAGGCTAACGTCGCTTGAAATAAGGGTAAAAGGGATCGCTGCGTTCATGCTCACCAAGATATTGACTAGACCTAGAATCAGTTCACTTAATGATATCATCACTGGAGCACTAACTCTGGACAGACGAGCCTCCAATAGCACCAGGTGGACCCATTGTGCGATAAACACCATCAATACGTTCGAAATAACAAACACAGTCACTGAGAAGGGTGTCGACGAAATACATGCAGACTTTGTTATGCAAGCCCCTTGGGAATCTCCGCCAGCAGACTTTAAGATTATGGTTATTGTAGGGAAAAAGAACCTGACACATCCTCTTCTGCTACGTAACATTGCACAGATGCATATAGAAGCAAACATGGCATCCGATAGCTTCACATACTTCACCGATGGATCAGTAGACCAGCAGGGACACGAAACCGGAGCTGCAGTTAAAGCAGGAAACTCTGTACATAGTTGGAGGCTCTCAAATGGGTGTTCGACTTTACAAACAGAGATGCTGGCCATTCAAAAGGCTTTGGAACCTGCTCTTGCTCAACACCGACAACATGTTATCATACATACAGATTCGAGAACCGCCATTGAAACCTTGCAACAAGACCGCATATGTGATAACATACATCTGATCACAACTGTCCTATCATTAATGCAAACACTCCAACGTCAAGGCCGACGGGTCCTTCTCAACTGGGTGCCAAGTCATGTGGGTATCGTTGGGAATGACATTGCAGACGAAGCTGCAAAACTTGCAACTAAGAGAAGAACTGTAGACATTTGCATACCACAGAGTCTGTCCCAGATTAAGCGAGTAATTAGAACCAGAGCAATGCAAAAGTTGTACAGTGACCACACCTCAGCTGTTGCAACATCTCGATCTGCAGGTTGGTACAGGAATTCAACCAACTACGAACCACTTATGTTAATGAAGGGGAGCAGCAGGGCAACAGAAGTACACTTACATCGCATCAGGCTTGGATACCCATGTGCATGGGAAATAGGCTTACAGGTTCCGGAAGATGAGAGGAAATGTCAACACTGTGGAGAAATGCCCGACGGACCTCTGGTACATTATCTGACGCAGTGCACAGTTACGAACCCATTAAGGTTTCAACTTCACTTCACCAGAGCAGAAGAAGTTGTTAAACACATATGGCAACATCTTACTAAAGCGACCATACGAGTAATAAATACTCATACTCCACCCAAGTAAACTAGAAACAAGCAACACTTAGTGGGCCAGCCAGAGGCTTAGGGCCCGCGCAGGAATATCCCTGCAAAAAAAAAATAATAAAAAAAAAGATTAAGGATTACACACAGAAATCATAATAGCGTGATGCATAACACAAAAAAGCTCTCTCTTAGCTGAAGGTAAGACTCTCAGATGAATATATAGATTTTTAAGTAAATGTATTATTATATAGTTGGATAGAGAGGCGACAACTTGATTGACAGATAGATGGGTAGATAGATAGATGAAGAGGTGAATACATGAATGGTTGGATTGATAGATTGAGGAATAGACGGATGGATAGATAGCTGAATGGACAGGTAACCAGAGAGACAGATGTATGGATAGATAGATGGACAGATGGGAGACAAACAGACAGACTCGGTCAACGACGTGTATCCCCCCCCCCACCCATCTCTGGTACATGATATAGGCGGGAATGTCTGTCTGTCTGTTCAGAGTTGGAGGCCAAGCGGTTTGGTCTAGCCTCACACAAATTTGCAGAGAGAATGGTTTGGGATATGGGATGAACAGGGATATGGGATGATTGTCGGGGTCGCCAGAATTCAAAAGGGAACCGCGCGCCAGTGTAACATTCAGACATCCATGACGATTTTTGACACTGCCCGCCAGCTCCACCGCTCAATATTTTCAAAACAATCTTTTCAAACTATAGTTTTTCATGTAACATACACCACTATAGTCACTGATCTTGGGAAAATAAAAAAAAAATTTCCTGCTATAAGTAATTTGCCCATATCTTAAGAACATAAGAATGAAGGTAACTGCAGAAACCTATTGACCCATACGAGGCAACTCCTATTTATATCCATCCAATCATATTCATATATATGTTTAACCTACCATTATTAGGCTATAACCTACACAATAAATAGCAGGTTAGACATATATATGAATGAGGTTTGACATATCACCATGACCCAGACAATTATTTAACAGCTCCAAAACAATCTCAAGATACGGTGTGCGTTATCAGAGCAAGAGGTGACTATTCTATTTTTAGTATTATCACCTCTGAGCTCCTCTCACTGCGACCACCGACACATTAGAGTTATATTTTTTATATGAGAGAGAGAGACTGAGACAAAGACAAAGACTGACACAGAAGCAGTCATGTAACCGGAGAGACAAAGAAACAGACAAAGCGAGAGGCTAAATAAAAGAAAGAGACAGTAGGTAAATTGTAGGCTGAACAGATGGAACGATAGATGCATAGATTGTTGGATAAATGTTTGGCTAGACAGGTGAATGGATAGATAGATGGGAGCCACACAGATAGACCTGGCTATGCCGGATGCCTCAATTTGTTGATTACCCCCTAAACATTTTCATGTTTTCTAAAGTTTAAAAAAACAATTGATTGTTTTACCATCCCTTTAAATTACGTTTTATACACGTTTTTTAGGAATTTGCAAATACGAATATAAAATGTGAGATCATAATGTATTAATAAAACATATTTTATGATATAACGTTTTTGAAAAAGGGTCTTAAAACTCCATTTTTTATAATTATTAATTATCGAATTTATTAGGTCTAATTATTCTTATTGCATTTATAAAGATAGAGAAAGACAGGGAGAAAAGGAGACAGATGCAAAGAAAAGACAGACAGAGAAGAGAAGAAACAAGGGGAGAGAGGCAGAAGGAGATAGAAAATAAACAAAGAGAGAGA
>WNGS01067041.1:0-19024 GCA_020271785.1 Procambarus virginalis | reverse complement strand
AAATAAAGAATGAATTTGGAGAATTGATTTTTCATTTACCGTCATCAGTAAAAACAAACAAAGGAAAATTGAGAAAATCGTGTTAAATTATTATCTTACTTTTTCGGTCATATTTAATACATATGTCTCAGGAAAGACTGCTACCAAAAAACTAATATATATATATTATATTATATATATATATATATATATATATATTATTATATATATATATATATATATATATAATTAGGGGTACCACCTCTGTGCAATTGCAGGGACCCACATCCTCGAAGAAGAAAACAAAGAGCATTCAGAGAAGATCTTGTGGATTCTCACTGAATACTTAATTCTTTTCTTCTCCTACCACCCCTATTTTTTTTTGTATGTTTTGTTTTATTTTATTGCAATGCTACAGTTTACAGAGAACACACACACACACACAAATATATAACAATTAAACAATCAGCGTTCGAAGACCTCGTCCAGCTCCTCGGAGGTTGGGTGCGTACCCAGGATACAGCACGCATTTCCCCTCTGCACTGCGACACTGAGGCGCTGGAATAGGAACTGGCTGCTCGTGGGTCTCTAGTTTTCCCAATGAGTTCCTCACAACCTCCTTTAAAAACTTGAGTGCACATTTACCCCAGGCGCCCAGAGTCTCTGAGCCTATCGGCACGAACCTGTAACAACGTTCTAGGTTTCTGTACTTGTGGATTTTCTGGTCTCCCTGAAGGTGGCTGCCCCACCTCCCTCCGCTGAGCTGTAACGTAAATAGGT
Organism: Procambarus virginalis; assembly: GCA_020271785.1. Lineage (NCBI taxonomy): Eukaryota > Metazoa > Arthropoda > Malacostraca > Decapoda > Cambaridae > Procambarus > Procambarus virginalis. Next base: position 18,265 of record WNGS01067041.1, on the reverse strand, counting down.
ATCAGCCAATGTAGATGCACAGGTGTAATCCCATACGACCTGTTTACCTTCCCTCCATGGCTGCAGTGACTCCATCTGGGCGTTTTTGGCTGTTGTCAGGTCTGCACAGCTGGGGTTCCCTTTGTGCTGGACACCCCTGTAGCCAAACTTCTCTTGATGATGTCATTGACTGCCTCGTGTCTGGCAATCTTTCCCTGTGTCTTACGACAGATGAGACCATGGCTGCCGTATTGGTCTGCCCGTGCCTGGCCGCAAATACACCGGTGCTCGGTGGAGATAGGGCGGCAAGGCGCAGAGCAACACCAATACTTAGGGCCCGATGATCCAGGCGGGTGCCCAAGCGGAATTAGGGACTGCCAACAGGAAGTCCCCAGCATGGGGGCTTGCACAGCTAGGAGACGCGCTCTGTCCTTCTGAGAAGCTACGTCCAGCAATGCTTTGGCGATGTTCTCCACTATAGGGCTATCCCATTTGGCCTGTTTACCGTCGTTTGGACAAGTTGGTCGGGTGTGTGAATTGGCGAGTGTCCCACCGACCAGCTCCTTCCACAAATTTGGGATCACGAATCCCAATGGAGTTCCTTAGGTATCTGGTAGTATTTCCTTCACTATTCACTTGTAGCACTGGTCGAGGATAAGAATGCCGGCAATGCTAACTGTGTCGCCTTGCGAATGCCTATACCCCCGTCTAACTATATTATATATATATATATAGTCTACCTATAACCGAGAGGTTTTATAGGTTATAGTCTAACCGAGTCTAATATATATATTATAATTATATATATATATATATATATATATATTATATATATATATATATAGTGGTACCTCGGAATGCGAGTGTCCCTGTATGCGAGTTTTTCGGAAGACGAGCAGGATTTCCTCGAAAATTATGTCTCGGAACGCGAGGGTTACCTCGGGACGCGAGTTTGTTGATACGCGTACAGGCCGACCTAGCGCGTGGTCGATCGTCGCCCCTCCGCCCCTCAGTTTACCATTGTCTCGTGCCCAGTGACTATCCCACATTAATTCTTCACCTGGATTTTCAGTGTTTTGTTGGATTTTGGTCATTTGACTATACAGTTTGTTATTATATATCTCACCATGGGTCTCAAGAAAGCCATTGATAAGGTTCAACCTAAGAAAATAGCTGTGAGTAGAGGCAGTAGAGGATGTCCCTCCTTGATTAAGAAAATGTGTGAAGTATGGGAAGAACTGCAAAGTTTTGTTGAAAAAATTCACCCAGATAAAGCTGTAGCAGGCCGTTGCATTGACCTTTTAAATGATAATGTGATGTCTTACTACAGACAAGTGTTAAAATGTAGGGAAAAACAAGTGTCTTTAGAGAAATTCTTAGTAAGACAAACAAGTCCTAGTGGTATGCAGGCAAAATGTGCCAGTGTGTGCATACCAGTGAAGTCCTCACTGCCTGATGTGATAATGGAAAGGGACTCCCCTTCCAAACAGTAACTCCTCTCCTCCTCCCCCTCCTCACCATCTTCCATACGCCTACAGCATTCAAGAGCAAGGTAAGTAATAACTTGAACATAGTTTTGTAGGTTTATTTAGATGAATTAGGTACAAAAATTTAGTTTGATATGGGGTTTTTGGGGTAGTCGGGAACGGATAATTCATTTCCCATTATTTCTTATGGGGAAATTAGCTTCAGAATACGAGTTTTTCGGAATAAGAGCTGTCTCCAGGAACGAATTAAACTCTTAAACTGAGGTACCACTGTACACACACATATATATATATATATATATATATAATATATTATATATATATATATATATATATATATATATATATATGTCGTACCTAGTAGCCAGAACGCACTTCTCAGCCTACTATGCAAGGGTCGATTTGCCTAATAAGCCAAGTTTTAATGAAATGATAAAGCTACCCATTTTATTATGTATGAGGTCATTTTTTTTTATTGGAGTTCAAATTAACGTAGACATATGACCGAACCTTACCAACCCTACCTAACCTAACCTAACCTATCTTTATAGGTTAGGTTAGGTTAGGTTAGGTAGCCGAAAAAGTTAGGTTATGTTAGGTAGGTTAGGTAGTCAAAAAACAATTAATCATGAAACTTGGCCTATTAGGCAAATCGGGCCTTGCATAGTAGGCTGAGAAGTGCGTTCTGGCTACTAGGTACGACATATATATATATATATATATATATATATATATATATATATATATATATATATATATTGGTGTATACTGGCAGCAGGTTTCTTTTAAACATGTCTCATTGAATATGACCGCATATTCTGTATTTACTATCTTCTGATTTAGGGCTTCTATCCCTCTAACTATTTTCTTAGCATCAGGGCTTAGCTGAAATAGGAGTTTCCAAAACTCATTTTCGTAATTTCAAGGTGAAGAAAAGAAGTGAATTACTATAGAATGTATTACACTTATTTATACAATTTGCACAACGTTTCGAACCTCCATGGTTCATTCTCAAGTGAAAAGAATTTTCAGGATTGGTTGATTTTATACCCGCACTGGGTCAGGTGATAAGACAATAAAGGTGAAAACATGGGGGGATACATAAGGGATAAGTGGGGGTGAAACATAAGAACATAAGAATAGAGGTAACTACGAAAGGCCTATTGGCCCATACGAGGCAGCTCCTATCTACACACAAAGATTAATCAAGTGTAATTGGCCTGTTATGTTGAACAGTGTCTTCTGTGTTGGCCTCGTTATGTTCTGGTCTTGTCCTTACTCTCATGGTGGGTAGAGAAAATAGTTCCGTGATTTGGGTGTAATTACGTAAGTGTAATTACCTAATTGTAGTTACAGGATGAGAGCTACGCTCGTGGTGTCCCGTTTTCCCAGCACTCTTTGTCATATAACGCTTTGAAACTACTGACGGTCTTGGCCTCCACCACCTTCTCCCCTAACTTGTTCCAACCGTCTACCACTCTGTTTGCGAAAGTGAATTTTCTTATATTTCTTCGGCATCTGTGTTTAGCTAGTTTATATCTATGACCTCTTGTTCTTAAAGTTCCACGTCTCAGGAAATCTTCCCTATCGATTTTATCAATTCCTGTTACTATTTTGTATGTAGTGATCATATCACCTCTTTTTCTTCTGTCTTCTAGTTTTGGCATATTTAATGCCTCTAACCTCTCCTCGTAGCTCTTGCCCTTCAGTTCTGGGAGCCACTTAGTAGCATGTCTTTGCACCTTTTCCAGTTTGTTGATGTACTTCTTAACACTTTCGCGGGCCATAGACGACGCTCGCGTCACCCATTTTGGTCCCGTTGCCTCGCCGACGACGCGCACTGCGTCACTCATTAAAATATTTGTTAAAAATTTAAATTTTATCAGATCAATCTGGTAGTGGTTTTAAAATGAGCGTCTTTAAATTGCGCACAATTTAGCACCCATATGTCACTTGAGCAGGACATATATTTATCTCTTGAATGCACCTCAAGCGGCATTGGAAAAGAAATATTTCTATAAAATCCAATTCTTATCCGATCGACTTGGGGATAATTTAAGCATGTTTACCATTAAATTTCGTTTTTTCTAATAGTCACATAGCCTATTATTGAAAACGGAGTTAGCTTGTATCTTCGTGGTAAAACTATTGTAAAATGTTGACATGACCAGTGTAATCAACGAAGTTTTTTATTTGGTGCCGGTCACACGCATCCTTGTGTGACATTTTATACATATGTTCTTCTAGAACATTCTATTGCGAACATATTGGTATAAAAATTAAGTACGTACATCGAAAATTGACGTCAGGACAGTGAAAAGAATAAGACTTTTCAAAAGGTGTTTCGCCGATCTGCCGTCAGGTACAGGTAATACTTCAGCCACTTTCCACACTCTTGCTAGTGGGCCGCGAACATGATTCTACATTTATATGCATATGTCCGTGAAGGGAATTTTATTGCGGTCGCAATGATACCAAAAAAAAACACGAATAAAAATTAGGGGGTTGGCAAACATAAAAACATCGTAAACATTCATGCCCGGTTTGACGCTCACGGCTAACGAACGCCGCATTTTCTTATTCGGTGCAGTTCTCATGTTGGATTTGGTGACAATTTATGTATATATTACTCTAGAGCATTCTCTCGCGAACACAATGATACCAAATTTAAATACATACCGCGAAAATTAAGCTCGCCACCCTGAAAAGATTATAAACTTTTTTTTGCCGACGCGCCTTAGGCCCACCCGTCGGGATCACTTAGGGGATATTTTTGGGCCTATTCACTGGGAACGCGAAAGTGTTAAGATATGGGCACCACACAACCGCTGCATATTCTAGCTTTGGCCTAACAAAAGTCGTGAACAATTTCTTTAGTATATCGCCATCCATGTATTTAAACGCAATTCTGAAGTTGGAAAGCGTGGCATAGGCCCCTCGCACAATATTCTTTGTGTGGTCCTCAGGTGATAGTTTTCTATCTAGAACCACCACTAGATCTCTTTCTTCATCAGAATTCTTTAAAGATTTCTCACATAATATATAGGTTGTGTTGGGTCTATGTTCTCCTATTCCACATTCCATAACATGGCATTTATTAACATTAAATTCCATTTGCCAAGTGGCACTCCATGTACTTATTTTGTCCAGGTCATCTTGAAGGGCATGACAATCATCTAAGTTTCTTATCCTTCCTATTATCTTAGCATCATCAGCAAACATGTTCATATAATTCTGTATACCAACTGGTAGATCATTTATGTAGACAATAAACATCACTGGTGCAAGAACTGAACCCTGTGGTACTCCGCTTGTGACATTTCTCCAGTCCGATACATTGCCTTCGATCACTGCCCTCATTTTTCTATCAGTCAGAAAATTTTTCATCCATGTTAGAAGCTTACCTGTCACCCCTCCAATATTTTCCAGTTCCCAGAACAACCTCTTATGTGGAACTCTGTCGAAAGCCTTTTTTAGGTCCAGATAGATGCAGTCAACCCAACCATCTCTTTCCTGTAATATCTCTGTTGCTCGGTCATAGAAACTGAGTAAATTCGAAACACAGGATCTTCCAGAACGAAAACCATACTGTCTGTCTGATATTATATCATTTCTCTCCAGGTGTTCTACCCATTTAGTTTTAATTATTTTTTCCAATATTTTGACTATTACACTTGTCAATGATACCGGTCTATAGTTAAGGGGGTCTTCCCTGCTTCCACTTTTGTAGATTGGAACTACTATCTCCACTCGATCATCCGGACTATATGAGAAGGACCCCCAACCGGATTATCACGTTTTTCGGATAATGGTACTTTTTCACCTACGAGTCCAAAAGTGACCATTTCCAACAATTTTTATACTACAAACAACATAATTTGAATTGCCTTGCCACATATAATTATTAGATATTCAACTAGAAACCTCAACTTACCTTGTTGGTGTTCGTCTTCTTGATTGATGCCACACATCTTGAAGTTAGGAATTGTTAACAATTTACGTAACCTATACTAACACAACACTAAAATTAACACTTAAAATTACTGTACAGTTCATTAAGCAAAGTTAGTTTTGACTGCCAGCTGCTGAAGCCTCACTGGTTGAAGGTGCTTGGCTAGCCCTGTGGCGCCTCACTTGTTGAAGGTGCTTGGCTAGCCCTGTGGCGCCTCACATGTTGAAGGCGCTTGGCTTGCCTGTGACGCCTCACTGGTTGAACAACACGTAACTTGTCTTTAATTGCCAGGACAACCTTCTTCCTCTTAACACCTACAGAACGATTGATGCTCCTACCAGACATAGTCTTGGCCAAAAATGTTCAAAGTTACTATGAAAATAAAAAAGTTATTTAAAAAAATATTTCGCTAATGGCGCAGCACTGTGTATAACACGAGGGATGGACGCACATGGGTTGACCAGTGTTGGACGGGTCCACTTGGCGTGGGGCAGCTATACCACCTTACGTAGGCTGCCAGGAGAATATTTTTTAAGGAAACTTCAGCCTGTGCACATTGCTTTTAGAAAACTTATTTATTTGTTATTACATAATTACTAGTACTTATTTCATTTGTTTTTGTTCTAAAATTAATGGTAATTCCTGTACACAGGTGGTCCCTCCCGACGCTCTCCTCCCACCCTCCCGACACCACCCACCCACCCCACCCCCTCCTACACCATGCGCCTCGAGTCACGGGCAGACGGGATTAATACCGTATGGCCCGCCTCATGTTTTCATATACGGAAAAAGCCTCGATCATCCGGGCAACTGACCGGATAGTGTAATTTCGGCAGGACATTAACCGGGCCCCAAAATTTTATCCGTCCAAACTCTTGTTAATCCGGTTCCTGTGGCTATTTTGGCCGGATATTGTGATAACTTTATCCGATTGCGATTTTGGCCGTATTAAGGCGTTTTTCGGATGTCCGAATCCCGGATAATCGCGGGGTTACAGTATGTTAGCTTTTTTCCACACATCAGCTGAAGAGGAATGCTGAGCTTGGGTGCACATTCTCTCAGAACCCATGGCGAAACTCCATCTGGACCAACTGCTTTGTTCTTATTTAGCTCCTTGAGCATTTTTTCCACTTCGTCTCTAGACACCTCTATGTGCTCTATGTTGTTCTCTGGAATTCTTTTTGTATCTGGTTTCCTGAAGATTTCATTTTGTACAAACACACTTTGGAACTTTTCGTTTAATGTTTCACACATTTCCTTTTCATTTTCCGTGAATCTATTTCCCATTTTCAACCTCTGAACATTATCCTTTACCTGCAATTTGTTGTTTATGAATTTATAGAATAGACCTGGTTCTGTTTTACATTTGTCTGCAATCCCTTTTTCAAAATTTCTTTCTGCCTCTCTCCTCACTGCCGTGTAGTTGTTTCTCGCATCTTTGTATCGCTGGTATGTTTGGGGGTTTGGCCTCTTCCTGTATTGATTCCATTTTTGTGACTTTTGGTCTCTGGCCCTCTCGCACTTTCTGTTGAACCAATCCTGTTTCCTAGTTCTGCTTGTCTGTTTTGGTATAAATTTTTTTGTTCCTTTTGTGTGTGTTTTTGTGTGAATTTTGGGTGTTCATGGCAGGTTGTTCTATTCTTATGTGAATTGCATATATATATATATATAATATATATATATATATATATATATATATATATATATATATATATATATATATATATATATATATATACATACAACCTCGATTCAACATACTATATGGGACCAACCCCAGTTCGTTGGAGCGTTGGATTCGTTGCAAGAGGTGACCTTCAGGAGGCGTTTGTGTCAGTGTCCTTTTTTTTTCTTGTACACAATAAAATGCATTATCATATTACATACTGTACCTATATATTATTTCTCTACTAAGAAATACTGTAATTCATAAATTTACCTTATTGTTGAAGTTATATCCATCTTGAAGTTTCGTGAAGTTGTGAATGCTCTACAGTAAATACGCACTGCAGTGCATTATGCCGTTAGCACTGTGTTGATTAAAAGTAGTTCTGCTGTATGTTGAGTACTACAATACAGTTTATGAAAACTATTGTACACAAAAATTACTGCAACTTTAATTTTAACACTGAGTACACACTTAAATTTAACACTTGTTCTAACTGTTCATGCTGCACACGATGTTTTTAGATGTTTGAATCAGCTTTGCTGGTGCTCGCTGCTGCTGTGAGTTCAGCTGCTTCTGAGCTGGTGCTGGCTGCTGTTGTACCAGTGCTGGCTGCTGTTGTACCAGTGCTGGGTACAACTGTGCTTGTGCTGGGTACGGCTGTTCTCGTGCTGGGTACGGCTGTTCTCGTGCTGGGTACGGCTGTTCTCGTGCTGGGTACGGCTGTTCTCGTGCTGGGTACGGCTGTTCTCGTGCTGGGTACGGCTGTTCTCGTGCTGGGTACGGCTGTTCTCGTGCTTGGTACGGCTGTTCTCTTGCTGGGTACGGCTGTTCTCTTGCTGGGTACAACTGTTCTCTTGCTGGGTACGGCTGTTCTCTTGCTGGGTACGGCTGTTCTCTTGCTGGGTACGGCTGTTCTCTTGCTGGGTACGGCTGTTCTCTTGCTGGGTACGGCTGTTCTCGTGCTGGGTACGGCTGTTCTCGTGCTGGGTACGGCTGTTCTCGTGCTGGGTAAGGCTGTTCTCGTGCTGGATACAGCTGTTCTCGTGCTGGGTACGGCTGTTCTCGTGCTGGTTGATTTTCTGCTACTAGTTCTTGCAAAATATTGCTTCGTTTTTGGCATTAATAACGCACTATTAGTAAGCCCTGAGACACTTTGTTTTATAACCAAAGATCTGTAGTAAAAAAATGGTCAATTCCACAATTATTCTTCCACCGGCGGATAAATACTGAACGTCAATCATAGACAAAGCTAAGGGCACGGGGTGCATACTGTATGAATGCAGACTAAGTCTATACACACACCCTTCAGTTGGCTGGTGTTTAAACCTGATCCAGTAACATAAATTTCTCTTAAATATTCAATTTACATCAAATTATATATTTCTGTGTTATGTATTTAGTTTAGCAACATTTCACAGTCTCCGTGGTGTAGTGGTAAGACACTCGCCTGGCGTTCCGCGAGCGCTATGTCACGGGTTCGTATCCTGGCCGGGGAGGATTTACTGGGCGCAATTCCTTAACTGTAGCCTCTGTTTAACGCAACAGTAAAATGTGTACTTGGATGAAAAAACGATTCTTCGCGGCAGGGGATCGTATTCCAGGGATCTGCCCGAAACGCTACGCGTACTAGTGGCTGTACAAGAATGTAACAACTCTTGTATATATCTCAAAAAAAAAAAAAAAAAAAAAAAAAAAAAAAAATTATTACGATAATAAGAGCTATAAAAAATACTTATTTTGAAACCGATTTATTTATTTCATTATTTCGAAGCCATAGGTCACTGAACTGTGGCGACGAAATCGAACAAAACACCACCTGATGTGTTCGATTTCCAGTAACATATATTTCTCTCAAATATTCAATTTACATCAAATTATATATTTTTGGGTTACATATTTAGTTTAGCAACATTATTACGGTAATAAGAGCTATAAAAATACTTACTTTGGAACTAATTTATTAATTTTATTATTTCGAAGCCGTAGATCGCTGAACTGTGGCGACGAAATCGAACACAACACAACAAGCATGGTGTATGGACTATGGATTAGACCTGTCCACTCGTGCTGGAGTTGTGCTGCCAATAACGTGAACAATTTCTCAAATAGGAGATATCTACCTTATTACAGTATATTTTTGGTCTTATTTAGTTTAGTTTAATTAAGATAATAAAGAGCTATTAAAACATCAGTTTTAGAAATGATTTATTAATGTGAAACGTTCAAAGCCATGGGTCACTGAACTATGACAACACAGACGAAAGTGAGTGAAACCTCACTGTAAAGTGAAGTTTACTGTACAGTATTCCCTTATCTGTCCACCCTCACTTGTCTTGTTTCATCACAGAAAATGTATAAGAAGATTTCAACATATTAGCTAGCTATTCACGCTTCAGCCTTTAAATTAATTTACAAAGATACGTGTGCCACAAATCGGTGAAAGAAAATCATTGAAACTCAGTCGTTCACTTCTGTGGACCACTCTGGCTGGTGTTTGGTTAATATGCGTCACTTCTTGTGGACCATTCTGGCTGGTGTTTGGTTCATATGATTCACTTGTTGTGTGGTCCACTTGTGTGATCCAACTTGTCTTATGAAGGAATTATTAATTGTAATCTGTGATAGAATGAAACAGTTTTCCACCAATCTGTGAACTCTGTCCAAACATCGTAAGCTTGTGGACCGCTTGTGGACCACTTGTGGTCCACTTGTGTGGTCCACTTGTGTGGTCCACTTGTGTGATCTAACTTGTCATATGAAGGAATTATTAATTGTAATCTGTGATGGGATGGTAAAGTTTTCTACCACTGTGAACTCTGTCCCAACATCGTAAGATTGTGGACCACTTGTGGACCACATGTGCGGTCCACTTGTGTGGTCCACTTGTGTGGTCCACTTGTGTGATCAAACTTGTCATATGAAGGAATTAATAATTGTAATCTGTGATAGAATGTGAAACTTTTCCACCAGTCTGTGAACTCTGTCTCAACGTCGTAAGCAAATCCGAACATCCCCCGCTTCGGCGAACCGGGTGAGGAGTAAATCCGGCCTGAAAAGTGTGCGAACTAGCCGGAGATTCGTTGAAGCGGGGTACATTGAATCGAGGTTGTACTGTATGTATGTATGTATGTATGTATGTATGTATGTATGTATGTATGTATGTATGTATGTATGTATGTGTATATATATATATATATATATATATATATATATATATATATATATATATATATATATATATATACACATACATACATACAGTGGAACCTCGATTAACGAGTGGCTCTATTAACGAGTTTTTCCAGTAACGAGCAAGCCACTCGCAGCAAATTTGTCTCTATTGACGAGCTCGCCTCTATTAACGAGCAAAACCACATGGTGCTTCCTAGCGTCTCGCGGGTTCTCGCAAATTCTCGGACGCCTCCGACGCCAGTGTTGTTGTATCTCACACAACAAGCATCCTTCTGGATTTATTTGCTCTTTTCTTTGGGTTTTTAGTGGTTTTGCGACTACAATTTGTAACACACGATGTCTCCAAAGCTGCTGCTTGCTAAAGATAGTGTTGTCAAGAGGAAGAAAGATACAATTACTGTGGATTTGAAGAAGGAAATTATAGCAAAGCATGAGTGTGGTGCCTGTGTGACTGATCTCACAAGGGAGTATGGCAGCTCCTCATCAACAATTTACACCATTAGTAAGGGAATGAGGAGGTAAGGGAGGATGCTGCCTCTTCCACTGACATCACCCTGATCAAGCAGTGACAACCCGGTGTGTGAATATGGTTAATGACAATTTGCTGTCTCGTTTTAGGGACATCCTAAAACAAAGACAAAAGCAATTGTCAATAGAAAAGTTCTTTCCATAAGTAGAGAAAAGAAGAGCCAGTGATAGTGAACCACAACCTGGTCCCAGTGGGGTGAAAATCCCAAGAAGAGAGAGCCCGCCTGACTCAGAGGTGGATTCTCCTTCCACACCATAACCCCTCTCCTCCCTCAAGCCAGCAACGACTCTTCATAAGGTAAAGTAAACATTAAAACAGTACAACAAAACATTTATAATTACATGTGCAGTATTATATTTACATTAAGAAATGTCATACAAGTATGGATGTTTTTGGGAGTGGAACGGATTAAATTTATTTCCTTTATTTTAAATGGGGAAATTTGTTTCCAAAGACGAGTTTTCCAGGTAACGAACTCGGTGCCAGAACGCATTAAACTCGTTAATAGAGGTTCCACTGTATATATATATATGTCGTACCTAGTAGCCAGAACGCACTTCTCAGCCTACTATGCAAGGCCCGATTAGCCTAATAAGCCAAGTTTTCATGAATTAATTGTTTTTCGACTACCTAACTTACCTAACCTAACTTTTTCGGCTACCTAACCTAACCTGACCTATAAAGATAGGTTAGGTTAGGTAGGGTTGGTTAGGTTCGGTCATATATCTACGTTAATTTTAACTCCATTAAAAAAAGCTGACCTCATACATAATGAAATGGGTAGCTTTATCATTTCAAAAGAAAAAAATTAGAAAATATATTAATTCAGGAAAACTTGGCTTATTAGGCAAATCGGGCCTTGCATAGTAGGCTGAGAAGTGCGTTCTGGCTACTAGGTACGACATATATATATATATATATATATATATATATATATATATATATATATATATATATATATATATATAATACAATAGTAAGGTGAAAACAAACTTTCAACAAAACACAGAACACGGAACAATGGGTATAAGTTAAAGGGCAGACTTGTAACTGTAGACGGCCTATTGGCCCATATTTCTTGATGCTTCTATACTGGAGCGGAGTCTTGAAATGGGTAGAATATAGTTGTGCATTAATTGGCTGTTGATTGCTGGTGTTGACTTCTTGATGTGTAGTGCCTCGCAGATGTCAAGCCGCCTGCTGTCGCTGTATCTATCAAATGTGATAGATTTTATACCTGCATTTGGGTGAGGTGATATGTTACAATAGTTTTGGATGAGGTGAAAACAAACTTTCAACACAACACAGAACACGAATCAATGGGTATAAGCTAAAGGAAAGAATAGAAGTAACTGCAGAGGGCCTATTGGCCCATATTTCTTGATGCTTCTATATTGGAGCGGAGTCTTGAAGTGGGTAGAATAAAATTGTGCGTTAATTGGCTGTTGATTGCTGGTGTTGACTTCTTAACCCTTAAACTGCACATGGCATATATATACGCCCTGAGTAACATGTCCCACAGTGCGCATGGCGTATATATACGCCATAGGGTGCCAGGCCCGATTCAATGGCCCGCGGCTACACGGGGTTCACATTAGCTTCCTCAGGGCTCTTGTAAACAGACGCCATTTTTAAACAAAATCGTGGGCAATATTCTCAGGTGTGAGAGGCACAGTACTGTTGGAGCAACCAAGGCTGGCGCACGCAGCATGAGCGAGCAGCATTGCTGTTCAGCTTGTGACCACAGCATCGCCGAAAAATGTAAAAATAAATATATAATTGTTATTATTTAGCATGACAATATTACAGATGACCCGTGACTGTGATATAAATAACCAGGGTTGTGATAATAGCAGGATTGTTGTAATAATTAGCGCTGTAGGAGGAGTGATGCTGAGACGGAGGGAGACAGCATCGTTTACTGACTGTGTGGCCATCTGTTATTGTTTGCATTCACCATACCAGCTCAGTGGTTCTCTATGGTGAACACAAATGTAGATACTTATATATAATGTGTGTATTAGTGTAATAACAGCAAAAGGATTATGCTGGGAGGAGCCATTTGGGTGACAGAGGTGACGTCGTCTGCACGATTTGTCTAGCTGTTTATAGAGTGGCCATTATGCTCTTTGGGTGCACTACAAGCTTAGGTGTACAGTTACGGTGCATAAAACATGTAGATATTTATATATAATATGTATATAGGGTAATAACACTGCAAACAGTATTGTTGGGGGAGAAAGTTTAGTGCGTGTGACCTTGAATGAGTGAGGGAGCCGCCAGCCGCCAGCTGTGTATAGCGACGACTCTTAGTGCCAGAACTAACTATATCAGCTTAGCTGTACAGTTGTGGTGAACAAAATATATACATACTTATATATAACGTCTGTATATAGTGTAATAACACCACAAATGGTATTGTTGGGGAAGAAAGTTTAGTGCGTGTGTTGAGGGAGTGGCAGCGAGTGGCTGGCTGGTGTGTGGTGGTAACTCTTCGTTGCTTTTCGACTCTCAATACCAACTTAGTGGTTCGTTATGGTGACCAAAACAGGCAGATACTTATATAAAACCTGTGAATAGAGTGTAATAGCAGCAAAACTATTTGTTTATTGTTTTATAAACATAATAATTGAATCACTAATATGCACACCATACTTTTGAGTATAGCGATTATTCACCACTTTTATTATATAAATATATTACAATACACACTATTGAATAATATTACTGCAAAAAAAAAAAAAAAAAAAAATCAATCGGAGACATTGAAACAATTAGGTAATAATATCTTTGTGGCAACTCCCACCTGTCAGCGCAGGTGACGCTGACCGGCCCTGACGACTGCTCTGTCAACGCCCACTTTTTGCCAGACTTCCTCCGTCAATTGCACCCAAAATATGTCACCTATGATTTTTTTATTTTTCCCGTGCTCAGGGAACACAAATTAACGTGTTTAGAAGACGAAAAAAAAATTTTGAATTTTTTTTTCCTTGCGCACAAGGGTGTAAATGTCCCCAGGACCCCTGAGCAGTGTACGGGTTAATGTGTAGTGCCTCGCAGATATCAAGCCGCCTGCTATCGCTGTATCTATCGATGATTTCCGTGTTTTTTGTTAAGACTTCTCTGGTGATGGTCTGGTTGTGGGAAGAGATATGTTCCTTGATAGAGCCCTGTTGCTTATGCATCGTTAATCGCCTGGAAAGAGATGTTGTTGTCTTACCTATATACTGAGTTCCTTGAGGCTTACAGTCCCCAAGTGGGCATTTGAAGGCATAGACGACATTGGTCTCTTTCAAAGCGTTCTGCTTTGTGTCTGGAGAGTTTCTCATGAGTAGGTTGGCAGTTTTCTTGGTTTTATAGTAAATCGTCAATTGTATATTCTGATTTTTGTCTGTAGGAATAACGTTTCTATTAACAATATCTTTCAGGACACTTTCCTCCGTTTTATGAGCTGTGGAAAAGAAGTTCCTGTAAAATAGTCTAATAGGGGGTACAGGTGTTGTGTTAGTTGTCTCTTCAGAGGTTGCATGGCGTTTCACCGTCCTTCTTATGATGTCTTCAACGAAACCATTGGAGAAGCCGTTGTTGACTAGGACCTGCCTTATCGTACAGAGTTCTTCATCGACTTGCTTCCATCCTGAGCTGTGGCTGAGAGCGCGGTCAACATAAGCGTTAACAACACTCCTCTTGTACCTGTCTGAGCAGTCACTGTTGGCATTGAGGCACATTCCTATGTTTGTTTCCTTAGTGTAGACTGCAGTGTGGAAATCTCCGCTCCTTTCCATGACTGTTACATCTAGAAAGGGTAGTTTCCCATCCTTCTCCATCTCGTAAGTGAAACGCAACACGGAATTCTGCTAAAACGCCTCCTTCAGCTCCTGCAGATGTCTGACATCAGGTACCTATGTAAAAATCTCGTCAACATACCTGCAGTATATGGCCAGTTTCAAGTTCATATCCACTAAGATCTTTTGTTTGATGGTACCCATGTAGAAGTTCGCAAACAGGACACCTAGGGGAGAACCCATGGCGACCCCATCTACTTGCTTATACATGTGCCCATCCGGGCTCAAGAAGGGTGCCTCTTTAGTACAAGCTTGGAGTAGTTTCCTTAGAATGCGCTCTGGTATGTCAAGAGGAGTACAAGCTGGATCATGATACACTCTGTCCGCTATCATCCCGATTGTTTCATCCAGGTACGTTGGTAAACAGTGATTCTACGTCCAACAAGGCTCTTATCCCTGTGGCCCGTGTTCCCCGCAGTAAGTCAACAAATTACTTTGGAGACTTCAGGCTGAATGCGCAAGGGACATAAGGAGTCAGCAAGCCGTTGAGTCGCTTCGCAAGTCTGTACGTAGGTGTGGGTATCTGGCTGATGATTGGCCGAAGTGGGTTTCCAGGCTTGTGTGTCTTGACATTTCCATATGCGTATCCACGTTTGTATTCTCCAATAATCTTTGGCAGGTGGAGTCCGGATTTCTTGGCGTTCACAGTTTCAATCAATTTGTTGACCTTTGCTTTCAATTCGGCTGTAGTGTCCTTCGTTACTCTTTGGAATCTAGTTTGGTCAGAGAGTATGAGGTTCATTTTCGCCAGATATTCGTCTTTTTTAAGAATGACGTATATTAGCGACTTGTCACCTCTCCTGACGACTATCTCCTTGTTCTCACGAAGGCTCTTTGCTGCCGCTTTGAGCTCAGGGGACAGTATGGTGCTCTTGTAGTTGCCTCGATTCTTTCCTCCTTCTGCGATAAGTTCTGCTTGTAAGGTGTCCTTGGTGGTGACCTTTTTTTGTGTCTCGAGGTCGAATATGTCGTCCAACAGGCTTTCCAACTCCACTTTCCGGGCCATCTCACTTGGTCTGGACATAACATGGCAGTTTATACCCAGATTTAGGAGAGTGACTTGGTCCTCAGTGAGGTTGATTCCTGCAAGGTTCAGGAAGCCGTCTCTCGGTCATGGAATTGCCATAGGTCCTCCATATAATGTTGTTAATTTCTTGATTATCCTGGTTTCGGTGCTGAGGTGATGTCGATCTGTGAGGATGTCGAGGTGTTGCTCGATGCGGGTACGGAGACTTTCGTCGATGTTGCTGTTTCTCCATTGGTTTCTACAAACCAATGGAGAAATAGACTAGAAATAAAAATGAATTTTGGAGAACTGATTTTTCAATTACCATCGACAGTAAAAAGAAACATAAGAAATATAGAGAAAATTCGTGTTAGAATTATTAATCTTACTTTTTTTTTACCTGGGGACCATTCAGGCTTATTTGCATTTGTGTTCCTCACGTGTTGCCCCAAAAATGAGGTGATTTGATAAAATGCTATGCCCAAGATTACCATCCGAGTGCCGGCGGGGAAGTGGTTCATATAGCTCCGGCTATCACTTCCTTATGTCCGGTCGTGATGGTCAAGCGGATTAAGGCGTCCCTGTACATACCAGTTGCGTTGCTCCTGGGAATATGGGTTCGAGTCACTTCTGGGGTGTGAGTTTTCAGTTATATATATATATATATATATATATTATATATATATATATATATATATATATATATATATATATATATACAGAGCACCACTTCGTTTCCGAACTTTAGTTATCCGAAACTTCCAGTTTCCCGATTGGGGTTGGGGAGTCATGCTACACGAACAAAGTTCGGGTAGGAAGCGGTCCGCCAAGCCTCGCGCCGGCCCGTGGTGATGGGTGGGAGATGGTCCAGTTTGCCCACTGACCGTGTTGGGCGCCACTAATCTAGAGTGCCTTCTACCCTGTGATTTCACAGATTCACGGCCTATTATTCCTGTTTGATTTGTCATGAGGCTGGAGAGTTCAATCTGCACAATTAAGAAACATCTGTGCACCATGTCGGCTCCAAATGCACGCATTGCGTCAATGATTGCTGACTGGTGGGTGGATGGATGGGAGCTTAGGGGGGAGGCAGTATGAGAGAGAGGGAGAATTAGTGAGAAAGGGAGGGGGAGGTAGGCAGGAAGGAAGTAGTGAGGGGGGGATGGGAAAATTAGGGAGGGAGGGAAAGGCAGGCAGGCAGAGAGGCGGGCAGGCAGAGAGGCAGGCAGGCAGGCAGGCAGAGAGGCCGGCAGGCAGAGAGGCAGGCAGGCAGAGAGGCAGGCAGGCAGAGAGGCAGGCAGACAAAGAGGCAGGCAGGCAGAGAGAGAGGCAGAGAGAAAGGCAGGCAGAGAGAGGGGCAGAGAGAAAGGCAGGCAGAAAGAGGGGCAGAGAGGCTGGCAGCCTGCCTTTCCTTCCCTCCCTAATTCTCCCATTCTCGCTCACTACTTTCCTCCTAGCATCTCTCCCTACCTTCCCCTCCCTCCCTCCCTTTCTCACTAATCCTCCCCCTCTCCCACTATTTCTCCTATCTCACTAATTCTTAACCTCCCCCCCCCCCCCTTTGTTGGTGGAATGGTGAGGGAGGCAGTAAGGAAAGATTTGCTGACCAGGCGATTGTTGCCAAACTTCTCAGTCATATTGTATTACAAATTTTATTCTTAGCTGTAAAATATTTATGCCAAAATGTTAATTTTCATATATTAATATACATTATTAATCATTAACATGTTATATGATTTCCTATTTATTAATTAAACAAATATAGTTTTATTTATGAATTATGCACAGTTGGCATCTGAGAGCAGGCGCTGACAGACATGTCCGCCTCTACATAGCCTCCACCCCGTTAGTAGTTCCCCTCCTCTATAGCCTGCTGTTCTCATGTTATGAGGAAGGCAGTGAGGGAAGGATGGCAGGCATTGAGGGGGAGAGGAAGTGAGGGGGGGGGGAAAGGCAGTGAGGGGAAGAGGCAATGAGGAGGAGGAGAGGCAGAGAGGGGGGAGAGGCAGAGAGGGGGGAGAGGCAGAGAGGGGGAGAGAGGCAGTAAGGGGGGAGGCAGAGAGGGGGAGATGCAGTGAGAGATAGAAACAGTGAGGGAGGGAAGGCAGGCAGGCAGGCTGGCAGGCTGGCAGGCAAGCTGGCAGGCTGGCAGGCAAGCTGGCAGGCTGGTAGGCAAGCTGGCAGGCTGGTAGGCAAGCTGGCAGGCTGGTAGGCAAGCTGGCAGGCTGGCAGGCAAGCTGGCAGGCAAGCTGGCAGGCAAGCTGGCAGGCAAGCTGGCAGGCTGGCAGGCTGGCAGGATGTTCCTGCAGGCTGGCAGGAAACATCCAGAGGATGTTTGCCAGACGTCTTAATAATCAGTTAGGAACAATTAAGGACTTTTATAAAGCGGATCAGGACTTTACTTATTGGTGAGTACAAACAAAATACGGTCGCATTTACGCTATGAACCTGTCGATTTTTTCCCCTAGAGTTTTTTCATACATTTTTCGGAAAAATTTCTTTTTACATTTCTAGTTTATTTTTTTCCCCTCTATTTCTCGTATACGAACTTACATGTTAACCGACGGGTCTCGTCCCCAAGGGGTTCGGAAACCAAGTGGTGCTCT
>WNGS01067037.1:0-10612 GCA_020271785.1 Procambarus virginalis | reverse complement strand
CCCCACCTTCTCTCTTATCTCTCCCCCCTTCTCTCTCATCTCTCTCCCCCCTTCTCTCTCATCTCTCTCTCCCCCTTCTCTCTCATCTCTCTCCCCCCCTTCTCTCTCATCCCTCTCCCCCCTTCACTCTTACCTCTCTCCCCACCCCGCTTCTCTCTCATCTCTCTCTCCCTTCTCACTCATCTCTCTCCCCCTTGTCTCATCTCTCTCTCCCCCTTCTCTCTCATCTCTCTCCCCCCTTCTCTCTCATCTCTCTCTCTCTCTCTCCCCATCTTCTCTCTCATCTCTCTCCCCCCCCCCTTCTCTCTCATCTCTCTCCTCCCTTCACTCTTATCTCTCTCCCCACCCCGCTTCTCTCTCATCTCTCTCAAGTATCTCCCACCTCTATCTCTCTCATAGGGAGAAAACATGTCTGGGAGACTGACTCAGGGAAGCAGCCACAGGAAGACAGACATGGGAGGGACCAACTCAGAGGATGGGGTGGAACAGGAAGCCTGGATTAAGGGAATATTCCAGCAAATGTGGGATTAATTCAGTGAAGGACTGAGGGTAATAAGGGAGACAGTAACCAACCTGCAGGATGAACTAAGGGCAGCAAAGGAGGAGATAAGAAGCCTGAAGAAGACTTCCACCCCAATATAAGACACGAACCGTGCCTCAGGGAGATGGGAATGCTACTGTTGAGGGGAATTCTTCTCCACAACGCTCTTTTGCAGAACTGCTTAAAAAGAGCCCTGAAGCTAGGTCTGCAGTTAGGGAAGTTGCCATGGAAGTGGATTCTCAGGAAGCAGCTAAATGTACTAGCCAGCTGATAGAGCAGAAAATAGCAGTAGTAATAGGCATTAAGGAGCTAACAGGGACCGGTCCAGTGGACAGCAGAGACAAGGACAAAAATGAAGTTAATGAGATCCTCAAAGGACTAAAGATGGAGAAGGCTGACCAAAATATCGAAATGGTTTTCAGGATCTGACGGTACAACAAGGACAGAGACCGACTGATAAAGGTGGTATTCACAAGCAAGAGACTTGTTAGCAAAGAAGAGTGGACTAGCAAATGTACAGAAGTTTAAAAAAGTATTCGTACAGAGGGATATGACAAGGGACGAGTGTAGGAAGGCAGCACCCGTGAGGATGGAGTGCAGGGAGAGAGAAAGGAATCAGGGAGTCACAACCCCAAGCCCTACAATCCCAGAAGGGAGCAGCGAACCCTCCACAAGCAGCTCAACAGACACAGTGAGAGAAGCACCTCCCCCATCCTCCACTCAATAGATGCCCTACCTGCCCCAACCCCTGGTGCCCAAGGTACCCACCTTGGGTACCCTCCCCCCACTCCCCTTCCCAGGAACTCCCATCTCCCCCACCCCACCAGGCCCTCCCTAATCCCCCATGCCCTCTCTTCTCCCTGACCCCCAAGCCCTCCATTCTCCCCCCCCCCCCAACTCTCCAGTATCCCCCACCCGCTTGAGGCCTTCCTTCTCCCCACTCTCCTAAACCGTTCCTGCTCCCCCACTCTCCTAAGCCCTCACTTCTTCCTCAACCCCCTCAGCACTCCCTTTCCCTCAACCTCACCCCCCCCCAAGCCCTCCTCCCTGTTATACATCACTAAGACCCCCATTTCCCCCCATCCCTCCAAACCCTCCCTCCTCACACACTCCAAGCCTCCCCTTCTCCCACACTCCCCAAAGCCTTCCCCTCTCACCCACGCCCCCAGCCTTCCCCCTCTCACCCACCTTCCCCAAGCCTCCCCCGAATCCCCACCCCCCAAGCCTCCCCCGCCTCCCCACCCCCTACACCACTCTCCACGTTCCAGATCCTCCCAGCCCTCTATTAATATTAACAACATAATTAACAGGGCAGGCTCTGCTGCCTGTAGAAATCGATCCCATCTGCTCATCATGTGGGACTTCAATCACGGAAGGATAGACTGGGAGAACAAGGAACCACATGGAGGAGAGGAAACGTGGAGAGCTAAACTACTGGAGGTGGCAACTAAAAACTTTTTAAGCAAGCATGTCAGGGAACCCACAAAAATGAAGGGAAATGATGAGCCAGCGACACTCGACCTAGTCTTCAATATGAATGACTCCGACATAAGGGAAATTAACTTCGAGGCCCCGATAGGAATGAGCGACCACAGTGTACTACCATTTGAGTATCTGGTCGAAGAAGGGTTAAAGTACTTGAGACAGGGAACTGAAAGCAAAAGGCTAGAATTTCATAAGGGAAATTACGAGGAGATGAGAAAATTTCTTATGGATATAGCATGGGAAACAGAGCTAAGGGGAAAGACAGACCAAGAAATAATGGAATACATCATGCAGAAGTGCCAGGAGGCAGCAAAAAAGTTTATCTTGGCCCAAAAGGTAAAAAATTAATTGCAGACGAGAAACCCATGGTTTAATCAGAGATGTAAGTTAGCTAAGCAACAAAGTAAAAGAGAATGGAGAAATTATGGAAATAACAGGGCACTTGAGAGCAGAGAAGGATACCAGAGAGCCAGGAATGAATACGTCAGGATGAGAAGAGAGGCAGAAGAGCAATATGAAAACGGCATAACAAGCAAGGCTAAGACTCAACCCAAATTGCTGCATAGCCACATCAGGAGAAAGACAACAGGGAAGGAACAGGTAATGAAACTGAGGATAGGGGCAGATAGATTCACTACTCATACAAAGAGGTGTGCGAGGAACTCAATAAGAAATTCCAGGAAGTCTTAACATTAGAGTAAGGAGAAGTTCCAGAGATAAGAGAAGGAATAGTTAACCAGGTACCACTAGAAGAATTTGAGATTACCAGTGGGGATGTAAGGAAGCTTTTGTTAGAGTTGGATGTGACAAAGGCTATAGGCCCAGATGGAATATCGACTTTGATACTAAAGGAAGGAGCAGAAGCACTGTGCCTGCCACTTTCCATGGTGTATTACAAATCACTGGTAACAGGTTAACTGCCAAAAATTTGGAAGATGGCAAACGTAGTCCTGATATACAAGAAAGGGGATAGATAGGAGGTACTGAACTACACGCCAGTGTCCCTAACTTGTATACCATGCAAGCTCATAGAGAAAATTATGCGAAAAATGCTGGTGGAACATCTGGAGCGAAGGAACTTTGTGACACAACATCAACATGGTTTCAGGGATGGCAAGTCATGCCTCACAGGATTAATTGAACTCTATGATCAGGCAACAAAATATCAGACAAGAAAGTGAGGGGTGGGTAGACTGCATATTTTTGGATTGCCAGAAAGCCTTTGACACAGTGGCACACCAGAGACTAGTGCGAAAGCTGGAGATGCAGACAGGAGTGAAAGGGAAGGTACTCCATTGGATAAGGGAGTACCTAAGTAACAGAAGACAGCGAGTCACTGTGAGGGGTGAGGTCTTAGATTGGCGAGACGTCACCAGTGGGGTCTCGCAGAGTTAAGTCTTTGGACCCATACTATTTCTTATATATGTAAATGATCTTCCAAATGGTATATAATCATTCCTCTCATTGTTTGCTGATGATGCAAAAATTATGAGGAAGATTAAGACGGAGTAAGACAGTATGAGGCCGCAAGATGACCTAGACAGACTGAGTGCACGGTCCAACAAATGTCTACTAAAGTTCAACCCGAGTAAATGTAAGGTAATGAATCTAGGCAGTGGAAACAGGAGGCCAGATGCAGGATACAGAACTGGAGATGAAGTCCTTCATGAAACGGACAGAGAGAAAAATCTAGGAGTTGAAATCACACCAAAACTGTTTCCTAAGACCCACATCAAAAGAATAACATCGGCGGCGTATGCGAGGCTGACTAACATCAGAACTGCTTTCAGGAACCTGTGTAAGGAAATATTCGGAACCTTGTATACCACATTTGTCAGACCAATCCTGGAGTATTCGGCCCCAGCATGAAGCCCGTACCTTGTCAAGCACAAGGCGACGCTTGAAAAAGTTCAGATATATGCAACTAAGTTAGTCCCAGAACTAAGAGACATGAGTTACGAAGAAAGGCTGCGGGATTGTACCTCACGACTCTCGAAGACACAAGAGTAAGGGGAGACATAATTACTACCTACAAAATTCTCAGAGGAATTTTAACCAGCGTCCCTGTCACCCTTCATATAACTCACTGCAACACAAGCGATGGCAAGACACACATCTTCCTGCGGTGTTATCATGCAACACAAGGATGGCAAGACACACACCTTCCTGTGGTGTTATCATGCAACACAAGGATGGCAAGACACACATCTTCCTGTGGTGTTATCATGCAACACAAGGATGGCAAGACACACATCTTCCTGTGGTGTTATCATGCAACACAAGGATGGCAAGACACACATCCTCCTGTGGTGTTATCATGCAACACAAGGATGGCAAGACACACATCTTCCTGTGGTGTTATCATGCAACACAAGGATGGCAAGACACACATCTTCCTGCGGTGTTATCATGCAACACAAGGATGGCAAGACACACATCTTCCTGCGGTGTTATCATGCAACACAAGGATGGCAAGACACACATCTTCCTGTGGTGTTATCATGCAACACAAGCGATGGCAAGACACACATCTTCCTGCGGTGTTATCATGCAACACAAGGATGGCAAGACACACATCTTCCTGCGGTGTTATCATGCAACACAAGCGATGGCAAGACACACATCTTCCTGCGGTGTTATCATGCAACACAAGCGATGGTAAGACACACATCTTCCTGCGGTGTTATCATGCAACACAAGGATGGCAAGACACACATCTTCCTGCGGTGTTATCATGCAACACAAGGATGGCAAGACACACATCTTCCTGCGGTGTTATCATGCAACACAAGGATGGCAAGACACACATCTTCCTGCGGTGTTATCATGCAACACAAGCGATGGCAAGACACACATCTTCCTGTGGTGTTATCATGCAACACAAGGATGGCAAGACACACATCTTCCTGCGGTGTTATCATGCAACACAAGGATGGCAAGACACACATCTTCCTGGGGGGCCCCAGAGGGGTCCTGTTGGGGGCCATGCCTCTCCTTGGGGGGGGGGGGTCACAGGGAATCCTATTGGTGATAATTTATACAAGAGATAAATAAAAATAAAATATCCCCTCCAACAGTATTGGACCTTTACTTACAAATGAAGGTTCAAACAAAGAGGACAACAAAGATATTTTTGACATTCTGAAAGGCCAGTATGAGGCTATTTTTAGCACCCCCATATACAACATGAAAGTTGAGGATCTGGATAGTTTCTTTATAAATGACATCCAAGCTGCAGATAATATAACCGATATTAACAAGAACTCAGAAAACTTTGAAAGAGAAATTGACAATATGCCCTCAGCCCCATTTCCTGACTCATGGAATTTAATTTTCATAAAGAAATGTAAAATACCAGTAGTAACTCAGTGTAATATGGTGAACGACCCTGGATACTGGGCAGATACCAGCAGCACTTAAATCAGTAGACATAGCTTCTCTGCACAAGGGAGGTAGAAAAGCTTTGGCAAAAATTATATCCTAGTTGCACTAACATCACACATCAAAGTTTTTGAAGGAGTGATTAAGAATAAAATTTCCAGTTTTATGAAAAATAATGAACTTCACAACCTAGGACAAGATGAATTTAGAGCAAGATCCTGTCTGTCACAGTTACTCAACCACCATGACAGAATCCCAGAAGCCTTAGAGGAAAGGCAAAATGCAGATGGTGAATAAACAGATATTGTAGAATATATAGATATTGTAAAGGCATACGACATATAGGACCATGGAATGATAGGCCATAAAATGAGCTCAATAAGAAAAACGGGTAAAGTGGGGTATTGCATTTTAAACTTTCTGTCAAACACAATGCAGAGAGTGATGGTCAATCAAATAAGATCAAGCCCAAGTGCAGTGAAAAGCTCTGTACACCAGGGCACAGTCCTTGCAGCACTGTTACTTCCCATTTGTATCTGGGATATTGACAAAAAATACTGGTCACAGCTTCATGTCATCCTTTGCAGATGATACAAAAGTCAGCATGAAAATTGGCACTGTTGAAGAAAATGAAAAACAGCAGGCAGATATAAATCAAGTATTCGATTGGGCAACTGAAAATAACATTATGATTAACAGTGATAAGTTCCAGGTTCTGAGATATGGTGTAAACGAGGAAGTTAACCCTTAAGCTGCTATGGGACAAATGGTCTCAACATCGCCAAGTGCCAAAAAAAAATCAAACTTTTTTTCGTCTGATAAAAATGTTCATTTGTGTTCTCTGAGCATGGTAAAAAAAAACTAATAACCAATTTTACTTGCCAATGAGGTAAATGAGCTGAGAAGTTGGGCGATGACATCACAGATGTTGGCTGCTCATGCGTGGTGCGTCACGGGAGCAGCGGGCGGCGTGTTCAAGCAGCTCCAGTTGCCGCGAATATATTTTTGCAGCATTATTTACAGTATCTGTGGCATATTTTACAACCTTTTTTTCACTGATATTGTTCAATATATTGTCACTTGATGTTGTATTATAATACAACTGTTATAAATTCATTACACTGTCATATATTAGTGTCACAATTATGCGCACACAAATGTGTTATTTTAGTTGAAATATATATTGTATTCTGCATTATTTTCAATATATACACTCACTCAATATGTACATGATTGTGCATCCTCCATGATATTGGCATCGAGTAACCCACTGAAGGTTAATGTCTTGAATTAACAAGGTGCGTGATTTTCCAGAGGACCACTAACCCTAGTGGCCTCGACGAGGACAGGAAGCCGACGGCTTGAAGCTCCCCACAATTTGCCTTTATGATCATTTCCACGTAAATTTTAACAGTTTTGGCTGTTACGGCTTCGGCGGGTAAGCGTTTCCGCGGGTTAGAAAATATCCGGAATCTAGTCCTCTAGCTTGTTCTGTATTTTTGAAGGTTCAACGAGATCCGCCCTATTATGCCTGGTTTGCAGTGTTAGCCCTGTGGCCTTCAAACGTTCCTGATATGAGAGATGATTGGCGCAACCTGTCCTCTTACAAATTACGTTTGAATTTGGCCTTTTGCCCGTATCACCGAAAATGGACGTAATTTGAAAATGAAAAATAATTGAAAAGTTTTGAATTTTTGTTAACCAAAGCAGCAAGTTAAGGGTCCTCCGATAGGTTAGGAGGGCAGGAAGATCTAAGGCTTCAAAACGTCATGAAAACCTTTAATTAAGTTTCCTCTCCTAACCTAAACGTGTAAGCAGGACGACTCAAAACAGAAAACAGGACAGTATATCACTTTCGTGAGCCAATTTCGTTTCAAATTCCGTCCATTTTTGGCCATACGGGCAAACGTGTGAAAAGCAACGTAATTTTAAGAGGACGGGTTGGGAATGTCTACTGTTGCCCAAAGTTGCACCTTCTTCAGAGCAGCTATGTCCCTCTGAAAATGAGGTCTCCGTGCATGCAAACAGAAATCCAAATGGGGGTGCACCAGAGATTTACACAGTTGAACCACTACCTTGTTTTTCTTATCGTCATATCGGGATTATGCTTTATAATCCCGAAAGTTTCGTTAGCTTTTCTGACTGCTGCACCCACCTGCCATTCAACTTTTAATGAGTGGGAGATTTTGACTACAAGGCCTTTTTCATCATCAATCTGCTGTAATGTAATCCTATTAATATGGTTATCGTGGCATGGGTTGTCCCACGTGCATGGTCTTACTTTTGTCGATATTAAAGAGCATTTGCCAGTATTCTGACTATTTGTGGAGTTCATGTTGCTCTCTTTTTAAGGTTTTAATTAATATCAGTGTCATTTTTCCACTTTACCATAACTCTGCGTCATCTGCAAATTTCATGATGTGGTTTGTAATATTCTCATCTGTCAATCATTATGACAAAAAGGGTAGGTCCCAAAATGGACCCTTGTGGTACCCCACCGACCACATTTCTTCATTCAGTTTCGTTTCCATTACAGCACATTTAGAAAACCCCTTTCTTTCCTTCAGCGATTGTTTTACCCATTCTAATATTTTAGTATTTATTCTATGGACCTATAATTTACTTGTCAGTCTTTCATGTGGTTCCTTATCAAAACTCAGCAAAATCCATGTATACTACATCCACTGGAAGGCCTTTTAGTAGCTGGTTACCGTTTGCAAAAATGTGAGCAAGTTTGTAAGGCAAATGTGTTTTTAACAGTCGTGTGGTTCCGATTGAACAAGATTGACACAAAGATGTGAATGACTCCGTCCCTGAGAATTCTCTCCATGAGTTTGCAGATGTATGATGTCTAGCCGATTGTTTGGCAATTTTATACCGAGCTCTTTCTGCCTTTTTTTCAATAGGGGTGACATTTGCGTATTTCCAATCTAGGGGGACTACTACTTGGTCCCGAGATTTTGTGTAAAGTAGTTTCAGTGGTAGGCATAGTTCTTCTGCCAGTTCCTTCAAGACTTTGGATTTGATTCCATCCACACCAGGGGCTTTCGAGTCTTTTAGCCTGTGAGTGCAGTCACCTAGTCTCTTTGCTCTAGATTTCTGTGCCGATATTTTTTTTGTCAAAAAATACTGAATTCAGATGTTACTTTATCTAGCGCCACTTGTGCTTTATTCATAAGTGAAGGACCTGTGACGACTACTGCTATATCATCGACATACCTTACCAATTTAACTCCTGCAAATGTCATGGTAACGAGGTTTTCTATATGGATGTTAAAAAGAATAGGACTGAGCAGGACTCCTTGTGGAGTTCCATTCTCATACCAGTGTAGTCTGACCCTTGGCCTTTCAGCTTTACTCTGGCACATCTGTGACTAAGAATCTTGCTAATCCATGCTGGTATTTTCGGACTTTTTATAATTAACTTGTGTAAAAATGCTTGTTGGCCTCCAAGTTCGAATGCTTTTTCTAGATCAGGAAGATCACTATGTATAACCGAACCCGAGTCGACTCTTCCTAGTAATGTTGCTATGCAGTTTCCAGTACCAACTCCTCTAGTAAAACCAAGTATATTCTTAGGCAGGTCTCCAGTCTTTCACAGTAGCCTCTAAGACCAGCAATTTTACTAATTCATTATGTTAATGAAATTAGTCTGATTGCCAGGGTCGTTCGGTTTAGTAATCGGAATGTGTGCTTTCTTCCAAGAGGTCGGTAGTTTGTCGAGCTCACAAGATGCATTGATAACGTACAATTTCCCTTGTTCTCCATCACGACCTGCATGTGCAATCACTGAGTATGTAATGTTATCAACACCTGGTGCAGTGTCAGTGCCACTTTTTTTTGGCTCTGATTAGTTCTTGTTTAGTAGTCACATTCGTCATTTGTAGCTATGCTCTTTCGAATGGCCGTCACTTCTTCTGTTTTTCCTTTCTGCCTTCTGACCATTGCAAGAAGCTGATATTTCTGTAAACTGGACACCAAGTCACTCAGCCTCCTGCAATGGTTAAATACATGCATGTTGTCGAGGTGGTCGACCTAACTGTTTTAAATCTGCCCCCCATATCTTTCAAAGACCTACTATGTTCATTTAGAGTGACGCCACTCAAACCATCTTGCTTCCTCTTTAGAAACTAGTCTAGCTTCATACATCACTGCTCTTAGCAGTTCTTTTCTGGTGTGCGGTTTCTCTAAGAGATTTTTCTGTTGACTCTGGGGTTTTGTTCTCTAACTTCACTACCAAAATACCACTACTTGTGGAATATTATTTCATCCTATATTCGTTTTGTTTCCTGGATGATGACTAAAATAACTGTTTCAGCAGCTGTAATGGCTTCCTGGAGATTGGTCTCACATGTCCAAATCCTTAGGTGGAGAGTATGTAGTATGCCATTTTTCAAGCTCGTCCGGTATATATCCAGTGGGTTTTATTACATTCCACGTAGGTTGTGTGTGGGTGGTGTAGGAGATCTTTCTATGTTTAGTGTTGTGATAGTAGCATAGTGGTCACTAGTGATCACCGGGTCTACTTGACACTTCGCCTGATGCTTGAATGCAGTTGCGATAAACTTGAGAACCTCCTTGAATGTATAAGGGAGGGGGGGGGGGTGTTTCTTCAGGGTTGAGAAGTGTAATCTTGGGTACTTCTCACAGAACTTTAGCTAAATGGCTCTTCTGCATTGGCTGGCCCAGTCACATCTACCTAGTGATTATAAGTATTAAAATTCCATGTAATAATTATATCGTGCATCTCCATGGCAAGCACTTCCTCTGCTAGTTTACATATAGGGGCTTTTAGACGTTATATACGAGAAACTCAATAATTGCCATATTCACTGTTACTGTTAATACCTCTACTCATCACCACACGAATCTGGGTCTATTTTCTTGCTTGGTATGGTGTTACTTGACGAGGATCATTAACCTTCGTCTCCCTTCTTCATGCGGTATAATACATTGGTGTTGTCCAGCTAATTTGATGGATTTCATGGCTGGGTAGACAGATTCTTGCAAACTATTACTTCTGCTTTTGTACCGATTGCAGCTTACAGAAGTGCTTTTTTCCAAGACAATGTTTCAATGCAGAATTCGTAATGAACAGAACGGTTTCTGTTGGTGATGCCTTTCCTAGTAGAACGCCTCTTCGGAATCACAACCATAGTGTCCACTTGCACTAGCATGTCGTTGCAAATCGGACTGAATTGATGT